>JASDQU010192337.1:2534-13570 GCA_032191745.1 Picea mariana | reverse complement strand
TTGTGTAAATTGGGTGGATCAACGGTCCACGTTTACCCAACATCCAATGGTTAAAAATCCGCTATGGTTCTTCCGTCTTCGAAGATTTTAGGACTTCAGAACTTTGGGTTTCGGGTTTTTGGTAACTAGGAGTTCACGATGCAGGGACTCCAAATATCTTGTCACTTCAATCCCCGAATTCTGATACACAAGTTCTTGTATGAGATCCAACGATCCTCGATGTTTTGGATCTAACGATCTAGATCTTTTCGGAGTTTCGTGAACCGAGAGTTCACAATGCAGCGACTCCAAATCTCTTGTCGCTTCAATCCCTAAATTCCAACATGGAAATTCATGTATGAGATCAGCAGTTGTGAGCCTCCCCTGATCCGACGGTCCAGATCTCTCCTAAGATTACACCTATTGAAGCTCTTCAACCCTAACTTCCTTGCTACTTGGCTAGATCTGATGGCTCACAGGATTTCAACACTTCTTCCTGGAAGTGCTCCACCGTCTAATTCTACCCTTGTTAATCTCTTTCGCGATTTGAGACTTGGAGTGACCAAGAATTTGGCCTGCACTCCAAGTTCACGGTCCCTAAATTCACGAAATTATCCAACGGTTCAAACCAACCACGATCAACGACCCACATTTATTCTAGATCCTAGGGTGGCGAGTTTCTCCATCCACTAACCACCTTGCAACTTCTAGCTATCTTACGGTCCTCCCGATTTCGCGAGTTCTCCACAGAGAATTCTGACCCTCCAACTCTGCTTCTCAAGAACTTCTGGCCAATGACTTGGTACCCTCCTTCTTAACTTTCATCTACTTGATCCAACGGTCCTAATTCCCCATGATCTGATGACTCAGATCTCATCGGCATTTTGCGTATTGGGATTTCCACACTCCTGTGAAACTCCAAAGGGTTTTAAACCTTTTGCACATTCTTCAGATTTGATGGTTGTGAGGGTTCTCCTTTCCTCCTGAACAAATTCTATGGATCCAACACTTCTGGTGTGGATTTCTCTCTCTTCTTGTGGCCATATACCACACCGAATATAGTTTTATAATATCACTACACCTCCCGAGCTTTGTAACATGGTCAAGTAGTTCGTTGACACTCAAAAACATTCTGAGGTCTGAAATTAGTCCTCCAGACACAATTTCTTCTCAAAACCTCGGTCCAAATACCACTTATCCGGCCCATCTAGGCTCAATGTTGAAACCAGGCTCTGATACCATACTGTAACATCCTCGACCATCAACACCATGGTCAAGCCAACATTACTACGCTGAAAAACACTACTATAACATATTATGCATTCTTTTGAAATATAATTGCTTGATAACAGTTAAACACAGCATAAGCACATTAATACCATTAGCATACATAATCCATGGCATTAACAATAATTCATGAATAGAGTAGAATTACATGTAAACATTGCTAGAATCATAGACATGCATATTTAATTGAAATTATATGCATGTATATACTTATCTTTTAGTCTGGATGTAATTCACCAACTGTGTGTAGACCTCCCACGAACCTCCCAACCTTAGACCGCGTTGCTCATCACTCTCGGCAGTAGGTCACCCCCGAGCTGGGACTAAGCTCCACTGGGTAGGGATTCTTAGGCTAGGCAGGGAATACAGGAAGACACACAGTCACAGAAGAAGGATTCTCTCCTACGAGCCACTTATGCCCACTTCCCATAGACTCTCATTCCCCACATGTTTGTCCCACCCCAGAAGTATACACCTTCATGGTCACCAAGACAGTCCATCAGCTGCTAACCTCCCTTACCTTGGGCTTCAGTAACAGACTAGACCATAAGTCTTCGAGCTCTATGGCAACTACAGGACTCCTTTCAGGAGTTCTCACTTCCTCCATTCACTCTCTCACCTGGAGAGAGTCACTCACATACTGGGTAACCTGCCTCTTCAACAAAAATCACCTCCCTCACACTAGCCAACAAGCCACATGTAGTCCAACACTGCATGGCCACAACAGTTAATTGGGAAAATGGGTATGGACACCCGAAACGGAAACGATCAGTGCTAAATCATAACGCAGCTCTGTGATTACAGGATGTGTTGAGATTTCCAACAAGAAACACAGAATGCACGGCTCAGCAATTACACGACATTTGGTTCTCCCAACCAGCAATAAGGAACAGACTCACCGCTCTAGTTTCAGAAATGTGTAAGGTGTATAGAGGTTCAATCACAGAGACCAAACGCATACAGATGGAGGATGGAGGAATTGGAAGGTCGAACCCTGGATTCAGGTGATGGTTGGAGGAATGCCCACCCCCCCTCCTACGCAACAGTTGATGAAAATGGAAGGAGAGACCAACATGGCTCATTTCCTGGGTTAACTCACACACGCATGGGTTGACACATGTCACCCATGAACCTACATGCGTTCCTCCCCAGAAACTTAGGACAAAACATAGATTTCCAATGGCTTTTGGGTTAATATTAAAATATTATGCCCAAGGACTTAAGCCCCTAGGCTCCACACTTAGCCTCTCTTTCCAACTTTCCATCCCCCAATCCCTTACCTAGGTTTTGTGGAAGCTTAGTCCCCCATCACTCATTCATCGTGGTCGGTCCACATGCAAAGATGTTTTGTATTAATACTGTGCATAATTACATGTACAAAAATCAAGCTCCTAGCCTTCCACACTTAGGATCCCTGGCCTAATAACATATAAGACCACTAACTATATAACTTGGCTCACCAGCCTTATATACTTGAATTACATTTCATAAACAAGCTTTATACTTCATAGACATGATTTACAATAGGGCTCGGCCTCGGGGACATTACAATAAGGGTAGAGATAGGAAACCTATTGGAGAAATTCAAAACTGATATTCTAAGTACAATAGGTTCTTAGTTGGACACCTTAAATATTAAGAAGAAACATGAGGAAGAGAATGCAACAATGTGCATATTTTGTCCAAGGTGCAGGAGGAAGAATTCCTCAAGGGAATGCCCATTAGACAACATTTCAGTTTGTGGCTTCTATACTAAAGATCACCCAACTAAAAAATGCCCATCATTGCCTAGTTTATTAGCCATTTACAGAAGTGGGGATCCTATGGAATCTTATTATGCACCTCGGAGGCCATGGCAGCCTAGGAGTCAACCCACATACCAGGATATACCACCTCAAGTTCCACCTTATTATCAACAACCACAACAATGGAAATCACCAAATTGGTAAAACTGGTCTCCATAGTATACTTCACACCACCCTTGGATACAGGGATGGAGAGGAGGGCATACCCAAGGAAACACTCAGGTTCCACCTATTCCTATGCCCACTCATCCTTCCCCACATTTTCCACCAAACATCCATCAACTTTTTCTATGTTTTGTTCCCCCACCTTTACCTCCTATTCCACAACAACCCCAACAATTTCAAAATACAAGCTCCCCAAGACCAACATTATTACCGGCACAACCAGTGCCTAACCTGAATAACAAACCAACTCAACCTCTTCACAATGTTGAGTTGCAAACCATCTGAACATATGTTATTTCTCATGTTCCATTACATGAGATTCAACTAAGGTCATGGAAAGTTCTAGATAGACAGAGGCCTTTAGCAGTCATCTGGGAAGAAGAAAAAGATGAAACTCCCGACCAACCCACAGATGAAACTAAGTGGGAATATGTTATTATTCCCAAAGACTAGGAACAGAAGCTTCCCCAAAGTGAATCTTCATAGATTACAAAAGCCCCTCCTTATACAGAAATATTGGCAATTGAGAAACCAACAATTCGACCATAATTTGACATTTTAAATGAATTGAAGAATATCTGTGTCAAAATTCCCCTATTACAAACCATAAAGGACATTCCAATTTACAGTAAGGTAATCAAGGATTTGTGTATCAAGAAACCAAGTAGGAAACAAAAATATCCTCCAACAATACATTTGATAGGAGAATTGTCTGAATACATATCAGATGAGCCTAGGGTCACAAACTATGCAAACCTAGGGAATCTCATAGTAACAATAACCATAATGAGGTTCCCATTGGAAATACTCTCATAGACTTGGGGGCAGCCATTAATGTTATGACTGTTACTACCTTAGAATAATTACAATTGAAACCCCTCCTTAGACCTACCCCAACTATTTTGGAATTAGCAGATAAGACAAAAGTTATGCCTGAAGGAATCTTGGATGATATAATAGTCACATTAGCATCATGGGAATATCTAGTATAGTTTCTTGTCATTCATTCAAAGGATCTTGCTAAAGGGAATCTCGTTATCTTTGGAAGACCTTGGTTGGCCACAACCAATGCATTTATTGGTTGTAGAGAAGGTGGAATGACTATCTCTAATAGACTTTCTATATAGAAGCTTACCATATACCCACCAGTTCAACCTATTATGGAGAATATATGGTGGATTGAATGTCCATATGAGAATGGGAACTGGGAAGAACCTGTGTTTCCTAGTGATCATTCCTGGGCACTTCAAGAGAAAACAACAGAGAATGTGCTAAATCAATTTATTTCTGCAATCATGTGTGTTGATTTTCCACAATCTTTTCCCCAATTTGAGTACATGTTTGGTGAAGAATTTCAAGAACAGTTGGACCCATAAACTTTGTCTTCAACATATTTTATTTTTGAGATAGATGAATATGACATATCTTATACAATGCCTTATGAGATTAGTCCTAGGAAATTCCTATATACAAATTCTAAACTAGATGCAGATCAACAAGAACAATTGGTGAATGTCCTTAAGGATCAATCAGGAGCATTCTCCTGGGAATATGATGATATGAAGGGTATACAACCCGACACATGCATTCATCATATATATACCCAGGAAAAAGTAACACATGTTAGGAAACCCCATAGAAGGATGAATCCAACACTAAAGGATATAGTAAAGGAGGAAATACATAAACTATTGAATTTTGGTTTTATTTATCCAAACTCTGATAGTAAATGGGTATCCCCTCTTGTAATGGTTCCAAATAAAGTAACCAGAAAATGGAGGATTTGTATTGACTTCCGGGAACTTAATAAGGATACTCTCAAAGATTATTTTCCTCTTCCCTTCATTTACCAAGTCTTGGATACCTTGTCAGGGAAGCGATACATTTCCTTCCTAGATGGATATAGTGGATACAACCAAACTCTCATAACACCCGAGGATCAGGAAAATACTACTTTCACTTGTCCTTGGGGCACCTATTCCTATAGTATCTTACCATTTGGTTTTTGTAATGCTCCTACCACATTTCAACGAGAAATATTAGGGATATTTGTTGACCTCATTCATGACTGTGTGGAAGGGTATATGGCCAATTTTATAGTATATGGTAATACTTATCAAGAAGCCCTAGACAATCTGAAGAAATTTCTTATTATATGTCAAGAAATGAATCTATCCTTAAGTCATGAAAAGTGTAAAATTTTGTTGGCTGAAGGAGTAGTCTTAGGGAATCATGTTTCCTCTGAAGGGATCAAAGTGGATCCTGCTAAGATTGAGGTAATCTCCAAACTTCCACCTCCAAAGAGTCAAAAATAGGTAAGAATATTTCTTGGACATGCTCGATACTACCAGCGATTTATTGATAATTTTACAAAGATTTTTGCACCAATGTTTGGATTTCTTACCAAAGATGTTGATTTTCTTTGGACTAACCATTGTCAAACTGCCTTTGAAATTATAAAAACTAAATTATTTGTGGCACCAGTTCTTAGGGGACCCAATTGGGCTCTTCCATTTCATATATCCACGGATGCCTCTGATACTACAATAGGAGGAGTATGAGAACAAAAAGAATGCCAATGATCCTATGCCTTTTACTTTGTGAGTAAGAACTTGTCCCCTGCCGAGATAGACTATACAGTCACTAAAAAAGAATGATTGTAAGTCGTCCATGCCATCAACAAGTTTTGCCATTATATCACATGATATGAGGTATTTGTACATATAAATCACTCTGCCATTATATTTCTCAGGAACAAACCTATTACCAATGGTCGAGTAACTAGGTGGCTCCTGTTATTACAAGAGTTCAATATCACCATCCTTAACCAACCTGGAAAAGAGAACTTAATAGTTGATTTTCTCTCGTACATTAATCACGAGGGTGATATTATTCCTGTTGATGATAGTTTTCCAGATGAGAATGTCTTTTCCATCTTCATAAACACCCCATGGTTTGCAGGCATGGAAAATTATTTGGCTACTATAAAATTACTAGCTCATTTGTCACCTCATGAAAAGCACTGAACTATAACACAAAGTGCTAACTACTCCTGGGTTGGACATGAAATTTTTCATACTGGACTAGACTTGATTATTCATAGATATGTCTGGGAATATGAAATGACAGAAATCCTACAAAGTTTTCATGATGGACCATGTGGTGGGGAGTTTTCTGATAAACGTAGAACATATAAGGTTTTACATTCAGGTTACTATTGGCCTAGCATCTTTAAGGATGCTGCCAAATATGTGAGAAGTTGTGATAGTTTTCAAAGGATAGGAAGACCAAAATTAGCTGATGAAATTCCCTTAGGTGCCCAAGTTATGATAGAACCTTTTGAGAAATGGGCCCTTGATTTTGTAGGACCAATTTCCCCCATGTCTCGTAAGAAGAATTATATTCTGGTTTGCACAGATTATGTCACCAAGTGGGTAGAGGAAAAAGCCTTGTTTAGGGCTACTGAAAAATTTGTTGTTGAGTTCATTTATGAAGACATATTTACCCTATTTGGTGTTCCTCATGAGATAATCACATACCAAGGTACACAATTCACTTCTAAGCTGATGAAGGGATTAATAGAAAAATATGGGATAAAGCATCATAAGTCTTCTCCATATCACCCATAAGATAATGGCCAATTAGAGTAAAAAAACAAAGTATTGGAAACTATCTTAACCAAAACTTTCCAATTACACCATAGAGATTGGGTTCATACACTTCCAAATGCTTTGTGGGCATATCATACCACCTGAAGAAACATCATTGGGCATACCCTATACGAACTAGTTTATGCAAAACAAGTACTTCTACCAATTTAATTCCAAGTAAGGAAGTTTTGTGTTGATGCACAATTGGGATTAGACGTAGACGAGGCACAAAAACAACGAGCTCTATAATTGAACGAATTAGATGAGATTAGACAAGATGCTATCCAAAGGACAATTTTAGTTCAAAACCAGAGGAGCAAGCGACATGATAAATTTATTAAAAAGAAACAATTTCAAACTGGTGATTGGGCTTTGTTGTTTGATTCCCAATTCAAAACTTTTAAAGGAAAACTTACCACTCGATGGTTGGGTCCTTATGAGGTAGTTATCATGTATGAAAATGGGGTTGTTATGATAAAAATAATTGATGGTGGACAAGTCTCTTTCGTAATGAATGGACACCGACTTAAACTTTACCACAGACCCATTTCCAAAGAATATTTTCTACAGGTCATGTCAACCGACAAGGCATTGGCCTTGGTGGATGGGGAAGTTTCTTCTCCCTCCCCCTATTCTTGAAACTTTTTTATTTTTGATTTGTACATATGTAAATATTTTAAAGTGTTTTTTTTTTCTCATAAACAATTTTAGAGATTTTTGCAGGTGTTCATCTAACAACAAGTGGACAAATCCAAGGAGACAAAAAGGGAAGTATTTTACTTCGGAAGAATATGTTGCTATATTTAAACTTTGTTGTCTTCTTAAGCACCAATTGGATAATGAATTTTTATTATGCTTAGAAACTTCCTACTTTAAATTAGCCATTTTTACAAGATTTCTATCTTCCTTTCTCTCAAGGCATATTTCATGGCAATTGCTCATAACCTCCACCACTAGAGGATATAATGAAGTGACACTTTGTATTATCAAACCTATAGGTTACTAGTACAATTTCCCTAAGAACCCTGAGTAGGTGAGTAAAGTATCTTTATGAAAGAGTAGCAAGAAGGTATGATTAGCGGTTAACCATGGAAACATCAATATAACTTCAAAAAAGAAGAAAGTGAGTAGGGACTGAAGATACCTTTCTGTTCTTTTCCAATTGTACCATCCACTACAAATTAAAAATGCTTGACTATACCATATGTTTAGATTGGCCACGCCCACTTAAGTATCCCTTACATCAGGAAAATATATAAGGAATACATAAATAAGAGTCATTCTCTAACTAAAATACCATCCCAGTCCAAAATAAAAATAAAAAATTCAGAGTTGCCTCCCCATATTCTTGTAGAAAGCAATATTTATACACAAATCTTAAAAGATGGTGGACCAGTATCTACTGTAAAAGGGTGTAAAAGGCTAACCCATTGGGATACTGAACAAGTTTGCTGGCAGCGGGTACTAGCCTATGGTATGACTAGGCAAACCCGTCGGACTATTGAACAGGCTTGTTGGCAGTGGGGCATTCTACCTAGAGAGTGATGATTTGACAAACAATAAATAAAATTCCTAAATCTTAAAATGTGTCCTAATCTACGACACTACTTGTAGGCAAAGATGAAAATAATTATGCATGGTTAGGAAAAGGTAAATGAACTCCATCAATTTTCCATTGGGAACTAACTTTAAGACAATCCTAAGACTCTCTCGCCTACCTCTTCTTAACTATATGTAGGGTTTTTTGTCCTACGGGTGGGGCAATATTTAACCGTCTTGTCATACTAATGTGTGAAATTTATCTCTACACTTGGAAAACTATAAATCTTAGGCTATTAGGAGAATTGACCGGTTTCCTATATCTTTGATTGTGAGGTGTCACAATACTTAAGAGTTTGGGAGGATTTTCCTAAGCTGACAAATGCTAAACACTGCCATATGTATTACAAGCCATGAGAAGAGAAAGTAGGATCTCTATCAAAATTCTGTTATATAGTTTTTTACAATATCCTAGGCTATGATATCAGCAGTCGTTTGTATTCGTATGATACGTTTTATATTGCTGACATAACTTTGTGTGTTATAAGCCTATTGTGCATTTTTGTTTATGTTTATGCAATGGAAGACTTCTTATACTTAATTGTTCCTTGTAACCATTACAGATCGATAACAAATGCTAAACACTCACTGCCATTTGTATTACAAGCCTATGAAAAGATGAACAAGTCAATTGTATTTTTACAGATCGATGACAAAGGCAATCAAAACTAGATGTTATAATATTATTCATTCTCATCCTATCCATGCTACTGTTCACTATGCCTACCATAAATCGTCCAATATTAGTGCTGTGGGCGAATGTTCGTTTACTATTGGATAGTTTTCACTTACACAGGGGATCAGATGGAGTGCCATATGGAGGATCAGATGAGGTATTGTATACATTGTAAATGATCATGATTGCGTTCATGTATGATCACTCAAATTTGTTTACGCCCGTTGCAGTGATGAATTAGATGAATTAAATGGTGTATTTTTCTAATTTCATTTTGTGATCAAATTAAAATTATAAATTCTTTTTATGATCAAATGTCCAAGTTGAAGACTTGGACATTGATCTAATTTCTTACATGGTTTTGTTTTTACCTCCAAATTACACACCATTCAAATTCAAACTCGATGCAATTATGATCACACATGGCATTCATATATGAAAAATTCACCCACGATTCAACCGCCATCACAATTGCATTAAGAAATGGGTACTCTATCTCGATTGCTCATACCTTGCCTATTTTGCTCATCCTCTGCTTCCTATATCATGCTTTCCCTATGCCTAATTTTGGCATCCTTCTCATCCCTTTCTCTATAAACATGCCCAACCATTATGAACCATCCTCCTACACTGAGCTACTGGCCATTCTGGAATTCACAACGTGTCGAGAAGTCTTCCTCCACGTGGATTGGGGACTGTTCCTTTCTAGTCTGCATGGGCCACGATGATGGCATCTCTCTCCAATTTTATCTCAGGTTCGATGGGAGAATCACTCGCATGGGGTCTGTAGTCATTTCAGTCTCCAAGGAATCCATTGCCTCAGCCACGAAATTGCCACGAGTTGGGGATCATTGGTTCAAACAACATCAATTTCCACGTCCAAGTTATAACAGGGTTCTCAAGACCGAATACCAAAATGTCTTTGGAGCCAAAGGGTATTCAAAAGAGTAGATCAAAGACAAATTAATCAACCCTCTGATCATAATTACCAGGCTCATCACTTTTGAAGGTAGGTACTCTGTTTTTAAAGCCTGCCATTTTCGTCTTTTGGCCCATTTTCAATTCAACAAACCCATGAATTTTCCCTTCCATTTTCTAAAAAGCCTCAAGAAGATGTCTTCCCAGGGTTGTAAAAATTTGGCCAACCCTCACCACAATTTATTTCACCATGGCCTCATTAAATTGCTTGTTATATCAGAAGTGAAGAAACATAGTAAAACATGGGAATATTTCCTCTACCAATTTTTGAATCCCCATCTCACAGTTAAGACAAGTAAAAATTCGATCAATTTAGGGACTTTTACCCCACCTAATCCTCACTCTCCAAAAAATCCAAACCCTCTAGTTCAAACTATCTCCCTGTATGATAAGAAAGCGAAGAAAACTATTGATTCCCATGCAGCCTCATCTGGTAAGAAAATTAAGAAGCATGTTGATAATTCCCCATTACCTTCAACACCTATCGATTCTAAACCTAAGAAGCTATATGATTCATTTCATCAATATTTTCCTTCAGTTCCTACAAAGAGGAGAGGAGCTAATTGATTCATGGGGAAATCCTTTCAAAGAAGCACCCGAAGTATGAGTGGCAAATCCAATATAAAACCTCCAAGTACTTCGGATCCTATTCAATTGTCTTCCGACCATGAGATCCCCCATAAAAAACTTAAAGAATTTTCTGCAGAGGAGTCTAATCTTGATAAAGAGATCAAATCTGAACCTATTACACCAAGTCTTCCTCATAGAAACATTGTTACTCCCTCCTCCCGAATGCCTATACCTTCTTCTAAAATTGATATACCCTCTACATCTATCAAGGATCCTAAGCCTTCCTCTCTTGAGCCATCTTATCAAACCCCATCTATCGAGATATTG
>JASDQU010192333.1:0-14303 GCA_032191745.1 Picea mariana | reverse complement strand
TATTGTGTAAATTGTACCTTTTCTTAAAAATGGAACCTCATGCCCAATATGAAAAAGGGAAGAAAGTGCCATAACATAAAAAACATCCATATGGTGGCGTGGATAAAAAATGGAAGTCATTGGTCACTCATTGACCACTACCACCCTCGCCACCCTCAGGTTCATTCTAGAAATTGATCTTTCTTCTCTTTCTTGAAGAAACACAATGAGTGGTTTTGGGACTAGGCGTGGTTCGTCGCTCGGGATACTGCACAAAGAAAAAACATTGTTATAATGTCTTTTCGACAATGAATTAAAATAATTACAAAATGATACTTTGTAATTTGACATAAGACAATATACCACAGATTGTAATAATAATCATGAGGGTGTTACCCTCTCCTATGACCATAATCTCTTAGTGATTCCACTTTACATCAGTTACAAGGATCAAATCATGAAATTAAAAAAAATATGCATAAAATCAATTCCATTCGCGATACATACAAATTTATCATGAACACATTATCTCACCATGAATATCTCAATCCTCGATGGAGAGTCATTGGTAGGAGGAACACTAGGCTGTACAACTTGCTCCAAGGAAACCTCTATTGTGGTAGCTACGGTGGATGATGTATTTGGAAATGGTGGTTGGGTTTGGTGGCATATGAGTGCATCCACTGTGGATGGATGCGATGGAAGAGGTGGTGTGGATGGGTGGACTCTGGGTGCATCCACTAAGGATGCATGGAATAAGAAAGATGTTGGGGGTGGGAGATGATGGAGTGTGAAAGACTGTACAATTGATGGAAGAACCCTTGGCCTATTGTAATGTAACTCAAAAGATGTGGGTAGGTGATGAGGGAGATGAGTAGTACTAAAAATAGAAAAAATATCACCAGCCTCCACACATATTAACAATATTGAATTATTAGTACAAAATAGTAAAATTCAACAATATAAATACAACAAATTTGATATTTAAACAATATTTGACTCTACACATGATACTTGTTATGTAGGTGAGTTCTCCATATTAGGTGGACATTGTTCAACATCGCTCGGTCTCACAACTAGTAGAAACACATGAACATTAAAAATTTAATGATCCCATATAATAAAGAAAACACTACGGTGAATTTATAAAATGTGACACATATATGTGTATGGGGTAGGCCAATTGAGAAGGATTCCTCTATTGTTGCATGAGTGTTGGAGATAGAAAATGATGCATCCATGGGCATAGAGGGCCTACTACACAGGCGTAGCAACTACAAAAAAAAATACAATAAAATATTGATATAAACATGCAATAATATATAAATATATAATGATGAATAACATAGATATGGTTAATATACGAACCTCCTCGATGAAGCTCCATTGTCCATTCGATTCAATAGGCCCATAGAAATTCTTCCCACATCTAAAAAATCTATTAGGTTCACATGGAATACCGCTATGTCCATGGGCCCTCAACTCCCTAAAATGTGTCGTACGGGGTGAAACTATGACTTCTAGATATCAATGTCACCAACATGAACCTTCTGTGGAGATAGTAAAACAAAGATACCACATTGCACTAGGATCCGATTAAATGATGATATAGCTACATGTACCTACTGCAATCTCTCTATAATAAGAGGATGTTGGGTAGGGAAGTTGGGTCTTCGCATGTGGGGATGATGACCTAACATGGGCTCATGCCTGCAATGATCTAGGTCATGTGAAAACCCTCGACGCACCCCCTATAAGTCATCCATGTCAAAGTAGTTGACATGCTGACCCAAAATAAATTCAACCCATATCTTTTGTAAAAAATATAACAACACCTCATTTCTATCGCAGGGAGGTTTATCAAATATAATGTACCACCTATCCATCATATTTTCATTAATTTATGGGTGGATGCACCAATCAATTAGAATGTATTTTTTTTTAACATGTGGTTGTTTTCCATTTTGAGGATCAATAAAAATAGGCATCAATTGTTTTTTTGAAATAACCAAGTCTTTAACTTTGTTTCTATCTAATCTGGTGTTGCAATACTCAAACAATCTTTCCCTATATCCAAAAATAGAAGTCAATTTCCCTTGGACACTTGTAATGGACCTCACAATGAATTCCAATAAAGTGGTCAAGGACTCTCTACTTGGTTATATCATGCCCATTAATTCATTTATAAGTTTTCTTAGTGTGGCCAACCCCTCATCAATTTGGGTGTTTATGTTGGGTGGTTGTGGTGGGTTGGGGTTTTCCTCTCCTTGGTCTACTAGTTGGTGGTTTACATCATCTCCAAGTTTTGTTTTATAATATATGTTGCAATTTAATAACTGGACTTATGCCAAAGGCATTACAAACAACAATTTCATCTTATCCCAACAAAATTATTAACAGAATTTTGTAAAAAAAGAATAAAAACTATGCATTATCTTCATAATGAACTTGAAAAAAACTATACAAGATTAGTGAATTAATGAGATATTTACATTCAAGTATTAATTATGTGTAGTGAACCTTTCTAATAATTTTTCAAAGCCATTGGGATTTACATCCATAAAGCATGACTAATTTTATTGTATTTTTGCAAAGCCAAGAGAGGAAATGAAAAAGAATCAACCACACCTTTCTTGTAATGGACACAGTGGAAAAATCTTGGTATTTAATCCTTCTCTATTCATCCTCTTTGTTTTCTCTAATTGGGAAAATTGTGAGGTGCAGTGTGCAAATGAAAAAAAAACATTCCAGTGGTCCCTTAAAAATAGGGCACATCAGGAACACGTGGATGTTCCTGTCAACGAACCTACATGGAAAGATGACTAGAGGTCTGGGCCTTTCCAAACCTATAGGATTAGGAATGTGTGAGAATTATTGAGAATGCACATGCTCTCTTGTAAGTGAGCATTCCTGTTGAGCCCCTTTGCACTTTTTCAACCACGAACTTTGTGCACACACCCAACTCCAAGAGTTTGGTATAGTTGAAGTGAATCTTATTTTTTCAACAACTGATTCAACAAGAGTAGTAATGATCCCACTCTTTTATAAAAAATCATATTAGCAAGGGAAAATTCCTATAGTTTTTATTTATGTTGATGATATGATATATATTGGTAATATGATGTTAGAGGATTTCAAAGACACCATCAAAAGAGAGTTTGATACAATAGAGCTTGGTTTGATGAAGTACCTTTTGGGAATTGAAGTTAATAAATCCTCTCAAGGAATTTTGAAATGTCAAAAAAAGTATGCTACACATATCTTAAAGAGGTTCAAGATCGAAAAATGAAAACTTGCAAAAACACCTATTGCAACATGAACAAACATGAGTAAGTAGGACGATGGACTAAGAATTGATTCAATAATGTATAAGAAGGTTGTAGGAAACCTCACATACATTACTGTTGTTGTTTCAGAGATTGATTCTAAGGCTCAAAGAAGAATGTCAGGCATCAAAGTTTTAAATGAAGTGTTTTGTGAGTGATTTTTTCTACCTTTTAGTTTCATGAGAATAATCTTTAAATGAAATTAATGATAATACAATACAAAGTTTGTATCTCTTTATTTGAGTTGCAATTATAATGTCAAATGATGTAGAAATATTTATGATGCATCCCCCACTCCCCTTCGGGTTTCTGCGACCTCCTGGTCTCTGGATCGTTCCAAGTGTCGAGTCGGATTTACTCTGCAGGCTCTTGAATGAACCCAAAAATAATACGCAGCCCCCTTTTATTTCTTTGGCATGGGTCTTGTGATACCTGCACCTTCTATCTACGCGTTCCAACGCTCTTTAGTTCATGGCCTCTAGCTCCTCTTTACTAGCCCTTTCCTTCATACAAACTTGGGTTGTACCCTTGTGTTAATGCATGATTGTGGGCGTGGGAAAGAGTGGTTTTAGACCAACCCTCATTTTTCCCCACAATCCTCCTCCAACTACCACATATCTCCCTTCCAAAACCGTGGTTGAAATTGCATCCCACTCAAGGATTATTATCGTTCGAGCATGTCCTGGCCCCGCAATCCTTCTCGATTGTTGATCTCACAATCCTTTGGCACTGCCTGTGATCAATGACTATTATCGACCTTCATTCCACTCTTCTTTCCTCCTTCCACGCGTCTCCATAGATATCTATGATCTGTCAACATGTATTTGTATTTGAATCAACGGATATTGTTGACTCTGCCTTTCCGGCCTCCAAGAGCTTCAATTCTCAAACTCCACTCTCCTCGACGTGACAATATTCCAGAGTGAAATATTTGTTGCCAGCTATCCCCTTGAATCTACGGCTAGGATCTCCTTCGTGATTCTGGCCTTTGAGAATCTCAATTGTCAAGTTCTTGCCTCTATTGATTGGACATCTCCCAAAGTGGAATATCTGATGATACATATATCCTCAATCAATGAATGTGCTCTCGCTTCAGGTCCTTGACCTCCTTGACCAGATCAATGGTCCTGGAATCCTCTTCCTGATCATTGATCAAGATCCTCTTTGGGTTCTGGACTTCTAAGGTCCCTTTTCCTTCTCCCCAAATACGTGGAATCCTGCTACGTGTCCTCTTAAATCCGGTGGCTATGAATTTCTCTAGAAATTTACCCAGAGTTCACAGATTTATGCCACGTCTCCTCTCCTGGTCCGACAGCTCAGATTCAGTTTGGGTGATATGACGGCTCAGAATATCTCTGGCCTTCAGTGATTCATCTCTTTGGCTCCCTGGTGCTTCATCTCTTCGGGCTTTGGCTATTTCAGTTCTCAAAACTGAATCTACAACGTAAATTCCCCTAGAACTCACGATCTAGCGACAAGTGTCCCTTCACAGATCAACAAATTTTGGCTCTTCACCTCTTCAATCTTCGAATGTTTCCCTCTTCAACCTCCACCTCCTTTTGGATCTCCCAGCCGATTGAAACATATCCCTTCTATATCCAACGGTCCAGATTCACCTTTCGGGAATCATGATTTTGCGACTTACGACTTCTAAGTCACAACTTCATTCACATCCCCGATTTCCAAAATTATGATATTTCAGAATATCAAATCAATGACTCATTCTCCTCTGGATCTAATGGTCTATATCTCATTGGGATTTCATGTAATGATATTTCGAATATTGCGAATTTGAAAGACTTTCCACTTCCATTCTCCCGGTCTCCGAAATGGTGAAATTCTCCCTAGACAATCAACGATCTAGATATCTTCTCAATCAATGGCTGAAATCTTTTCATGATTTAGTGTTTCACGAGTTTCATGAATTTTCCCTTTGAATTATTTCGATCATGATTCAGCGAAATGTTGATCGCTTTACACATGCCCCTTCCGATGGACGGTTCTGATGATGTCAGGATTTCACGATTTTGCAAAACCCTCTCTCCTGTGCAGTCCAAAGAGTTAAAACCTGTGCATGTTACTCTAGATCCAATGGTTGTTGATCCACATGCTCAGATATAACAGATGAGATCTGTTTCCCTTGCGCTCATTTCTCCTATGCCTAGACGTATATCTAATGGTCCAGGTTCTCCTGCACAACCGAATAGATGATTTTTTTTTCTCCTCCTCCTGAGCTTCCACCTTCTCCTGAATTAGAATATTTTGTCAATGTTCGAAAGGTCTTGACCTTTGAACTTCTTCCCACGAACCTAACACTTGGTTTCACTTCTCTCTTGTTGCATTATCCCTCATTTGAGTTTGTAGAATTAGAATAATTCCAACGTTTTTACAACCTCTGCGTTATCCCTTTCGAGGTTGACTTCCTCGAAGGTTTCGATCCCCCACACACACCTTGTGTTCTCGGGATTTCGTCAAAATTAGATCCGAAGGATTTCTTGAACAAGAATTACTTCTCGCCCTCCTGGCATCCTTCTTCTCAATGCACTCCTTATAGAGCTTCTCCTCACAGAGCATTCAACAACTCTATTTCTCCTGAACTCGACACAGAGTTCTTCTGTGCATACTTGCAACAGCTCAATGCTCACTTGGCAGAGCTTCAACAAAGTTCTATGTAACTTTGTTTCTATGTTTTTATTTCACACAGTCCCCCCCCTCTAAGGTATTCAATAACCTTGAGGTTCCTCATGATCTTGTGATCACTTTGGTGTGCCCTCCTGGCATGTTATTTTCTGATTCCGCAGAGTTTATATGCACACTCCTTGCATTGGCTATAGAACTTCCAACGTTCTGTTGTGCACTCCTTGCATAGCCTAAAGAATCTAGAACGATATTACGATACTCAATGGAGATAGATTAAATCTATCTTCCCACTGTAAATAAATATTATCATATATCTAAGACATTCATTCGTGAAACACATAAACACCCGATATGCAAGAAAAACTTATTTTCCATTATCTATGTGTGTCTATACAGATGTTTACAAAAACTAGACTGTGACAAAGTCCCAGTTCTCTCTAGCTCTCTCTCTCTCATAACTATTCTACCTCCTCGGGCCTCTCTATCATTATCTGCCTATCTTCCTTATGAAATCTGATACAATATCTCCTTACAAAAGAGGGGCTCTGAGAGCTCGTCGTCTCTCACCTAACCTCATCTATTACATTGAAGTTTCATAAATATTTACCCAAAACTGACTACGATCTGGGCCTACTACAAGCAACAGTTTAAGAAAATCCAACCACTACCTGTACAAAGGTATGGCCCAACATTTAAAATCTTGCAGCACAAAAATCCATATAGGATTATTTCAAATTTGAAAAACAGAGTTTTAATGCCTCTCCCTTTCTCCATTGTGCATTTCTGTGCTGGCTCTTTGGCACATTTGCTGAGGTGGAGTGATGCTCATGCATCATACTCCCCTTCTAGGAAAAACATGAGCTCATGCTCATGAGCTCCTCTTCTCTAGTGTTGAAATTGACTTGGATCCCAAATTCTCTTCTAGAGTTGTCCTCTTGATCCTCTCTGGCTATGCTGCTGCTGCTGCTTATTTTTCCTCTTCTACTTCTTCCCTGCTACTATGGAAGGCTCTCCTCTATTCAAATCCTCTTTGTTGATTTCTTCTTCTGACCTCAAAATAAACTTCATGATCTCTTCTATCACCCTGCCCAGCTGCTTCAGTGGATGGCTCTTCTTATGTTGTCTTCTCTGTTGCAACTCTTCCTTCTTATAAATGGATAGATCTACTCAATATCCCATGTTGTCTTTATCTCCCCTTGTGGCATTGATTTTCCACCCTACTATAGATTCCAGTCCTGTAGTCTCATCACCAAGTTGTTGCTCGACTTCCTCTTCTCACAAATTGGCTTCTGTGATTTTTTCTCGTGTTGGTATTTCTCCAACTCTTTCCAACCATTCCATTGGCTGGTATGATCCTCCATATGTCTCGATCTTGAACTGTTGGATGTGAAATATTTTCACCACTACCATTTTCTCTAGGGTTTCCAGTTCTTCATACAGATTGGCAAAATCTATGTTGTCTTCGTCCTCTTCTACTGCAATCTCTAATGCTTCAGTCATTCCTTGTTCGACTTCCTGGCTCAAAATTTTGAGCAATTTAGCTGAATGCTCTTCTCCTTCTGCTGGGGTAGACATCAATGTCTTCTCCATTTATTCCTCTTTGACATTTTCTGCTAGCTGTCTTTCTTCTTCTGTTGCACTTTCATCATGTGCATTGGCCTCTACCTAGCTATTTGGTAGGAATATCTTGAACCCTCCAATAATCAGAATGCTTCTATGATCCTCTTTTTGGATGTTGAAAGTTTTTAACTTGTCATCATATTCATTCACATGGTCTGCAAGTCCACATGAATCTCCATTTATCAGCACTCCTTCTTGACATGTACTCACTCCTAAGCTCCTAATACTTTCATATAGTCTCATTTCTTTCTTCCTGCCAGCCTGGAAATTTGGTAATTTTCTATTGCCCACATGACAATCTATGAGATCGATCGATCCCATCTCATTTCCCACCTGGAAATCTGAACTTTTGGCACTGCTCCTCTGGTATTAGTCAATACCTCCACATAGTCTCTCCCCATTTCCCACCTGATAACTTCAAAGTCTATTTCTTCCCACCTGGCAATTTACGATATCTTTATCTGACCTCTTCTCCTCCTCGTCGTTGATATTTCTCTCAGTCTCTGGTTCACAGATGTGAATCAATTCCTCCTCTATGTCACTGAGGGTTTCAACATGCCTCAGTGACCTTCTCATCAACCTTCTCTATTCCTTGGCCAATAACTCCTTTACTATCCATTTCACCTTCTTCTTCATGGGCTATTCATACATTGAATGTGCTTTTGCATCCTGCTGCATTTGAAATGCAAGATTCTCCATTCGTGCTCTTATCTTGTCGAGCTCTTGGTCCATCTCATCCTTGATTTTCTAATGGTAATATTCTCTTGGACCAAGTTCATAGGATATAGTAGCCATATTCTTCCTCTATCTGCCCTCCTGGAAAGTCTATGGATCACTCTACATCCAAGAGCATCTCCATCATCTCCCACAACTCACTTGGTAATTTAATTTTTTTTTTTTGCGCTCATGCAACAACCTTCTCATAGAGCATCAATACCATGTCTTCCTTCACCTGCTATCTACAGGAAAACTCCTTCTTGTGATACCACCTAATGTTATCAGGTCATCCCCTTTCACTGTCTCTCCTTTGTCTATTATCTACAAAAAAAATATAAGCTCTGATATCACCTGATGGTGTGTATCATAGTATTTTCCTTATCTTCTCTCTGCTATAGAAATTCAACATCTATGCTTTGATACCACCTGATGGTATCATAATATATCTTATTTAATTTCTTCTCTCCTCGACCTATATAAATCAATTCTGCAAAAAGGATATGATACCACCTGATGCATACTCTACTCCCCTTCGGGGTTTTTCCACCTCCCGGTCTCTGGATCGTTCCAAGAGTCGAGTCGGATTGACTATGCAGAATCCTGAATGAACCTAGAAATCATACATAGGCCCCTTTTCTTTCTTTGGTGCAGGTTCTGTGATACCCGCACCTTCTATCTACACATTCTAGTGCTCTTCAGTTCATGGGCGCTAGCTCCTCTTTACTAGCCCCTTCCTTCATACGACCCTGGGTTGTGCCCTTGTGATAATGCATGATTGCAGGTGTGGGCAAGAGTGGTTTTAGACAAACCCTCTTTTCACCTTGCCATCCTCCTCCAGCTTCCACGTATCTACCTTCCAAAACCGTGGTTGAAATTGTGGCCCGCTCAAGAATTATTATCGTTTGAGCATGTAATGGCCCCACAAACCTTCTCTATCATCAATCTCACAATCCTTTGGCATTTCCTATGATCTACGAATATTATCAAACTTCATTCCTCTCTTATTTCCTCCTTCCATGTGTCTCCATAGATATCTATGATCTGTCGAAACATAGTCCTGTTCGAATCAACGACTGTTCTTGACTCTGTCTTTGGGGCCTCTGAGATTTTCAATTCTCAAACTCCACTCTCCTCGGCGTGACAATCTTCCAGAGTGGAAGATATGTTGCCACTTGTCCCATTGAATCTATGGCTAGGATCCCCTCCATGAGTCTGGCCTTTAGGAATCTCAATTCTAAAGTTCTCACCTCTTTTGACCGGGCATCTCCTAGAGTGGAAGATTTGCTGACACGTAAATACTCAATCAATGATTGTGCTCTCACTTCGGGTCCTTGACGTCCTTAACCAGATGAACGGTCTTAGAGTCCCCTTCCCTGTCAATGGTCGATATCCTCTTTGGGATTCAGACTTCTGTGGTATCAAATATCAACCCTTTTTCTTCTCTCCAAATACACAAAATCCTTCCACGTGTCCTCTTAAATCTAACGACTATGAATCTCTCCAAAACTTTACTCAGATTTCACGTATTTCTGCCATGTCCCCCCTCCTTGTCTGATGGCTTAATATATCTCTAGCCTTTGGCACTTTGTCTCTTCATCTTTCTGGTGCTTCAGCTCTTCGACAGTTTGGGATTTGGAGCTTCGGGCTTCAGCTATTTCAGTTCTCAAATGTGAAACTCTTGTGTAACTTCCCCTAGAGCTCGCGATCTAGCGACAAGTGTCCCTTCATACATCAACGACTTTGGGCTCTTTGGCTCTTTGGGATTTGAATATTTCACTCTTCAACCTCCACCTCCTTTTGGATCTATGAGACCATTGAAATGTATCCCTTCTAGATCCAATGGTCTAGATTATCTTTTCGCAAATCGGGATTTTGTGACTTGCGACTTCCAAGTCACTACTTCCTTCACATCCCCGACTTTCAAAATTCTGATATTTCAGAATATCAAATCAATGGCCTGCGCTGCTCTAGATATAATGGTCTCGATACTGTTGGGATTTCACATATCACGAAGTCAAACGAATTTCGACTTCCATCCTCCCGATCCCTGAAATGATGAAATTCTCCATGGACAATGAACGGTCCATATCTCTTCTCAATCAACAACTGGGATCTTTTTGTGATTTCACGTTTCGCGAGTTTCACAAATTTTCCATTTGACTTCTTTGAATTGTGAGTCAGCGAAATGTTGATCAGTCACCATGCACCCCTTCCGATGGATGGTTCTAATGATGTCGGGATTTCATCATTTTTCAAAACCCTCTCTCCTGTGCACTCCAAATAGTTAAAACCCATGCATGTTACTCTAAATCTAATGGTTGTTGATCCACGTGCTCATATATGATGGTTGAGATTTGTTTCCCATGCGCTCATTTCTCATTTGCCTTGACATAGATCTAATGGTCCAGGTTCTCCTCCACAATCAATCAGATGGTTGTTTTCACTCCTCCTCTTGAGCTTCCATCTTATCCTGACTTAAAATATTTTGTCAATGTTTAAAAGGTCTCGGCCTTTGAAATTCTTCCTGTGGACCCAACACTTGGTCTCACTTTTCTCTTGTAGCGTTATCCCTCCTTTTAGTTTTCAAACTTAGAATAAGTTTGAATTTTTCGCAACCTCTACGTTATCCCTTCTGAGCTTCACCTTCTTGAAGGTTTTGATCTCCCATGCACACCTTGTGTTCTCGGTATTTCATCAAACTCAGATTCGAAGGATTTCTTGAACAAGAATTACTTCTCTCCCTCCTGGCATCCTTCTTCTCAATTCACTCCTTGTAGATCTTCTCCTCATAGAGTATTCAACAACTCTGTTTCTCCTGAACTCGACACAAAGTTCTTCTGTGCACACTTGCACCATCTCAATGCCCACTTGGCAGAGCTTCTACAGAGTCTCAGTAACTTTGTTTCTCTATGCTTCTTTCACACATTACCCCACCTCTAAGGTATTTAGTAACCTCGAGGTTCCTCTTGAGATTGTGATCACTCTGGTGCACCCTCCTAGCACGCTCTTTTTTTACTCTGCAAAATTCATATGTGCACTGCTAGCACTGGCTATAGAACTTCCAACGTTCTGTTGTCCACTCCTTGCACAACCTAAAGAATCCAGAACGATATTATGAGACTCAATGAGAATAAATGAAATCTATCTTCCCACTGTAAATAAATATTATCATATATCTACAACATTCATTCATGAAACACATAAACACCCAATATGCAGAAAAAACTGTTTTTCCATTATCTTTGTGTGTCTATACATATTTTTACAAAAACTAGATTGTGACAAAGTCCCTGTTCTCTCTAGCTCTCTCTCTCTCTCAAAATTTTTCTACCTCCTCAGGCCTCTCTATCATTCTCTTCCTATCTTCCTTATGAAATCTGATACAAGATCTCCTTACAAAAGAGGGGCTCTTTGATCTCGTCCTCTCTCATCTAACCTCATCTATTACATTGAAGTTTCATAAATATTTACCCATAACTGACTATGATCTAGGCCTGCTACAAGAAACCCTTTAAGGAAATCCAACCACTACCTGTACAAAGGTATGGCCTGACATTTAAAATCTTGCAGCACAATAATCCATATAAGATTATTTCAAATTTAAAAATGGGAGTTTTAATGCCTCTCCCTTTCTCCATTGTGTGTTTGTTTACTGGCACTTTGGCATGTTTGCTGAGGTGGAGCGATGATCCTGCATAAATTTACAAAATTGTTAAAACAAGGTTAGCTATCAATTATAGATAGCTCTCACCTTGTTTATAGTAGAAGAACAGTGGAATATTCACCCTTGAACAAGAGATAAAAATGTAGCAATTCACACACATCACAGGTCTTGTTTTACTCATAGTAATAATAGAGGAAAATTTGTTATTGAATGAACCTTGATATTTTTTTATCACAATAGACATAGTACTAAATCGCAATCAATGACTCTTCAATAATTCTAGAAAGAAATTCGGAGAAATGGAAACACAGAGGGAACACATAACTCAAATTGAACGAAAATTAGAATGTTTGTCTGCACTTGTATTAATACTCAAAAAGAGTTTGTATTTTACATTCGGCAAGAAGAAGCCTCGAACAAATCTAAAATCTATGCATTTATACAAAATTTGTAAAAACTGAAAACCATTGGAATTCGCACAATATTTGATTAAAAATAGAATACATCGAAATAAAACAACAACATGCAAATATTGTTGGGTTTTGCTGGCGCTTCCTCTGTCTCTTTGTTTGTTGGTAGATGCACTCATTTTCCTTTGATATTTTAGCTGGTTACACATGTCCATTAGGGCCACCAAAATCATTCAACTTACTTTCATTTTCATTATATCTCGTTTCCATATGTCCCTTTAGAGGCGTTCACTCGGATAAGGAATTCCAGTTCAATACATGAGGGGGATAATTAAATGAATAACTCATCATTGGCTCATTAAGGGATGGATAACAGTTACATGGAAGAGTAATTGTTAACGGAAGGAATGATGGGGGAACAAGTGTACAATAAGGAGATCGGATGAGTGGATGAAAGAATGCAGGTGGTAGGGATGGATGGGATAAGTGACTGTTGGAGGGTGAAAGGTAGAGTGGGTGGAGAAAGTGAACTTTTTCAATTCTTTTTCATTTTCTACCAGCTAAACTCACATTTCCCTCGTCAATGCATTGGGTGCACCTACCCATTAATACTACCATGAATCTTGAAGGCTCAATTCTTTCATTTAGTTCAAAAGAAAACATCTTCTTCTGTATTTGTGGAAGCTTCTCCTAGATCTTGTTCACCTCTTGGACTGTGACCTGAAATAGTGAACTTGGATTAACCAACCATTTATTGATTTTAAATAGATCAATACGGCTCATCTCTTGGATGGCTTCTTGAGTATCTTCCTTTTTATTTTTGGAGCTTTGTTGGTTCATTTCTATTTTGATCTGTACCAAGGATTCTGAGATACTATTCCCTTCAAACTCAATCAACTTTTTATTTATTGAAGATAATGCCTCTAGACAAGAATCTTTTACATCTCTGGCAAGTTTATTTCCTTCTTCCATATTTTTTTCCCAGAGTTTTAGGGCCATTTTGCCTCTTACTTGTTCAGAATGAGAGAGAAGGGTAAGACCAGGAGTATTAACTCTCTACTTCCATATGAGAACTTCTTGAAATTTAGATCGGTATGAGCATGCCTCTTCTTCCTTGACATAAATATCATTTAGGGAAAGATATCCTTTAGAGAAAGATATCCTTTAGGGAAAGGTCTACTACCTGATATCATTTCTGGATAGAATATACTTTTAGATAGATTTTGTGCTAGGAAACTTCCCACCTGTCATTGACTTACAATGCTTGTTCTCTGAAGGCTGAAATGTCTACCTCTGTGTTCTTTTTTAGGGTATGTCTCGCCTACAGTTTCTCAATAAAGTTGTCACGCTGAGTAATCAATCCTTTGTTGGTATATGAACTCTGGTAGAGAAGCTCAATTTTTTTGTGTAACTTCTTGAATTGATGCTGATGACTAGCCCTGACTTTCTCAAAGTCCTAGTTCATCCTACTTCTGACAATCTATTTTGTATTGTATATCTCATTTTGCAACTGTTCCACCAAGAGGAATTTATGTTGCATTTGTTCGGTTAAATTGTCCACTGAGCATTGATTGGTAGTGTAAAAATTCCCTAACAAACCTGCGACTTCTTTTTCAAACTCCGAACCATCATGGTCTCTCCCATCATATACCAATATTTTCCTTTTAGTGATAACTCCATCCTTTTTGTGAGATTCTCTCTTTACGATGGATTTTTGTTTCTTGCTAAAAAAGAAATTTGAGGGAGGAATCTCTTTGGGAAAGATAGGAGTAAGATTGTTGGTCACTATAATTGCTTAATTAATTTCAAACAACCAAGTGAAACATAAATTATCAACCCAGGGAAGTCTTTTGTTTCAAAGATAGCCACGCACTGTATATGCTCAATTCCAAAAGCATTTAGTGTTGTAGTAAAGAAATCATTCTATCTATAATTGCTGAAGTGAAC
>JASDQU010192330.1:0-13124 GCA_032191745.1 Picea mariana | reverse complement strand
TCCGATATGGGCAGTTTTCTAGTGTGGGCCCCTTTGCTATCGTGGCGCCTTCTCCTTGCATCGCCCCCCCTCCTCTTGCCACCTGTGTTCCACTAGGCCTCCTGTCCACCAGTCACATCACTCATTTCCCCCTTGTCTCGTTAGGACACACTTCCCTTCCACTCACCCTCATGGCATATCATTTTTCATTTTTTTCCCTCTTGTCTTCCCACACCTATCCCTCTCCCTATCACGTCGTCCCGTCATAGGAGACGTGTTCCCCCTCGACAAATCACATCCCACCATAGTATCTCCATGGCCCCCACAAGATCTGCCACATTCATCCTCTGGCCTCTCCTCGTCTCACTTCCACATCTAGTATGTCAAATCACCCCTGTCTGGTCACCGCTCATTCACCGCTTCCCGTCATGTGCACCAGTTATCGCATCTACCTCCACGTCTTACCATGAAGTCGTTTAATAGATCGAGGTGGCAACATGAGAAGCCTCCATGTCCCAAAGGTGCAGATTTGACCAGGTCCATTTCTGATCCCAAGGAGGCAGTTATTGAAACGGTTGGTGGTGGGTGGACATCGTTTCCACCATAAATGGAAAGTCCAGGAGAGGACTGTCAGCTTGTCAACTCCTTTCAGGCTCATTCTGAAACACGGTGGCATTTGACCGAAGTGCACAATGGCCCAAAGACTGGATGCACAGTCTACCAGTAAACATGTAGACGTAATGCCTTCAATGCAATAACTCGAAGCTTCTGCTGGGCTTTGCTCCAAGTATATGAAGGCATTTTTTCCATTTTTGTATCCATTGATGGTTGAGTTATGATCCCGAATTGTAAAGCTTTAATGAAACTTCTGGTTCTCTAGTTATGAGTTGTATCTGAGACCTCTTGTTTAATGAAAGTCAGTTTCTCTCCATCTCTCTGTAAGCTTTGTTTTAAGACACTCAGAATTGGTAGGTCCAGTCGAGGGTAATTATGTTGTGTGATGTATGTTTGATCATGACAATGTTTTCACCAATTTTAAATCAGTATCCTGTGTCTTTTTCTCCCTCTTACCCTGAGTAGCTCATTGAAATATTTAAGTGAGCTGTTACAGTAGCCACCATGATGCAAGTATGATCAATGTGTTACTATAACTATGTCATCCTGGCACATTTCAGTGTTTGTTCTTTCTTCTACGGGATGTTGGAAGTTTGACACCTACAACAGATCTTTGCAGTTTCTCTTCAAAGTCTTCCTCCTACTCACCCTTATTACAACTTACTAACTGAAGGTAGATCAAGACCTCACCTACTTGTGCATAGCCCGGCCCAATATTTTGAGTTAAAATGATATTCTTCTGGGTCTGCATCCATTTGATCACCCTTTTATATACCAATCGTGACATAAAACTGATGGGCATCAGGCTCTACTCTTGCCACAATCCAGGAGTGACTTCTGACGCTAAAAGAATCTATAAGTGCACAATTTCGCCATCTCAAGAAGTCAATGGCATGGGTGCATTCTAAGGATTTATAACCGATATTAAAAGGGGAACTCATTGGCATCTATGATGGTGAATTTGGCGAGAAAATGGTAAATGATCATCCTGTTACACATGAAATTTGCACACCTGGGTACCTCGCCCTAAGTGTCATAAAGTGTCGCATACACCTTGACACCATGGAATAACCTATGTCACAATCCCTAGTCAATGTGGAGGATGGATATATTACATGAAGGCAAAGAAATACTAGGTACACATGAATTATTATTAATATTCATGGAAAAGAAATTGATTGAGTGTGAGAATCAAGTGCACATGAATTATTATTAATATTCATGAAAAAGAAAGTAATTAAGTGTGAGGATCCACCTCACATTTGGTTTCCTATTTTTTAGGGAAGGTGGAGGATCTCATGGATGGTTGAAATATTTCCTCCTTAAAATCGTTGAGATATATTTCCTCCCCAAAATCCTTAAGATATATTTTCTCCCTAAATATCTTAGAGATCCCTTTCTTAGTGGATCTGATGAGAGATTCTCTCCATGGTGGTTAAGTCTCCAAATCTTGTAAAATGAGGGATTTCCATGGAGGAGGGAGAATGGAGATTGATAATTATACCAAACTTATGATCTCATGAGTGGTATGTCATTTGGAGCATCAACATTCTGTGTGTGAACTGTTTAAGCAAGGGTTTGGACAAGGGGAACTTGATGAAGCTGCTGCACTCACATCCATGGTTGTAAGTTTTCTTCATTGTTGTTCTCATTAATATAATATGCTTGGCCTGTTTCTTTCAAGTCTGTGTTTGATCTCACATGAATTTGTCTCTAATAGATAGATCTATTTTGAGCTAATCTCAGTAGGAAGTTGGTTGTATCTTTGTTTGTCTACAAGGTTTATCGAGGACTTTAAGATTGGAGCTCAACTTGGATTGTGCAGGGAAAAACACCGGTAAAAAGGTACTTATTTTCTCCTTCCTCCTCATGCATTAGTTTATCTAGATCTAAAAGGAAGTCAATGTCCATGATAATCACCTTCTGTCTTAAGAGTTAAGAGTCTAGCTCTCAAGAGGAGATCTACCTGTCCACAGGGAGATTTTCCTTCAACAGAAATTGGTGACTCCATTGGAGAAGGAATCCTATTGTCTTTCCTTGGTTTTCCCTGCCCTTTTAGCACCTTTCAGATCACTTTTTATGTTTGTTTATGATCCATTAGCCTTCTCCCATCTTCACTTACATTTTCACCAATGTTTATGCATTATGGGTGAATTTTTTGCAATTTTTTGGCTCTTTTTTCTGAGCTTTTGGGAGGACCAACGCCCCCCTGTAGGCCATATAAGAGTGCTGGTATATCATCAACACTCCCCTATAGTTCTTCAGGGAGCATTATAACTCTCTGTGTACCCTTTTGGGGGAGTGCCAGTCTCCTTCTTGAGGTTTTTCTGCCTTTTTCTCATTAGTTTTTTGCAACCTGTTTTGTGGAAGTCTTTACCCAGTCTATGTGAATGGTTTGTGAAGTTCTTTGGATTGGTTTTTGATGATTATCACTCCATCTTGTCTTGATTGGAGTTTGAAACCCTTTTCAGAAATGTGAAAATTCCTCTTTCTAGCTGCTTGTTTTGTCGGGACAATTTGGGTATTTTCTCTTTCTCCCTGTCTCTTTTTGGATTCTTCTCTGGATTTTATTGTACTCCTTGGATGCTTGTTGGTTTTAGGATCCTTGATTGAGTTCTTGTTAGACCAAGCTTCTTCTTTTTTTTTCTTTCAGTTCTCACTACCTTGAGTGCGTGCTTTGTTTGTAGCCTTTTTCTTCATGCCTTTTGCATCTGCATAAAACTCTTTCTCCTGATTGAAAGTAATGGAGCATTGAAGGTTTTTTGTTTAATTTTTGTATACATCATAATCAAACAAAGAACATATATGCATTCTTGATTTTAGGTAGTGAAACTAGCTTGCATTTGAAGTAGTGGAATTGCATGTTTTCGGGCATTTTTAGGACATTGTGCATCTGAAATGATGAATGTTTTCTCCTTCTCATAGCATAGCTTTCATCAAAATGAAAAGATTGCATATTCATCTCTTTGCATAACTTTCGATTTTGTCAAAACACCATATTGTCCACGCCATTTTCCTTTTGAGTAACAACAGCCTTAAAAATCAACGCTTAACTAAAATTTATCAGACTTTTTACATCTTTGTTAGCAAACCTACATTAGTTTAAGGTGTAGGGCTTTGGAATAGGTTGAAAGGATAACTTTCCAAAGCTATCAAACAAACTTAGTATCTTGCGGTAGGGAGAGTAAAATACAACTGTCGTATAGGCTTTCTGGGATCCCCCTCTCACACAGGGGTTACGCACGAGGTTGCACTCGGGAGAGCTATGAATATTATCCCTCCATGGTTTGACTGATTGTAGTAGTCGGATCATATTATGGGGGTCGCTTGAAGGTATACCCACAATGTTGAGTGGAATCCTTTCAAGTTGATTTTGGGCTAGATACCCTACCCTTACGTTCGGACTGGACTGTTGACTGTACCAGCCCAGGGGCTGACTGCGAGTTGGTGACCTTAGTAGCCACAATATTTAGGGTCTTACACAAGGTGACGGTGAAGGGAAGTCTCACTGTACCTGGAACAGACGTTGGTCAAACTCACTCGGGCTCCTTGGAGGGTAAATCCACAATTACTGCATGGAAGCTTGCACCGAGGCGTAAGTCCGTTAAGCAGGTCACCAACTTAACTGATCCACCCGCTCTATCCCCGCCCCTTCCTATTTTGATCTCACGATGTTGGATTTCATCACCAACTAGTGGTTTCATCGTGGAAAGGTTTGTTTGATTGATTGCTTCTCAGATTCATAGCGTGTGTTGTTTGTTGTACTTAGTGGACCTTAGGTCGAGTCTGTATTAATGGCGTCAACTCCTGAGAGTACCAACCGAGGGACCCCTTGTCCCGGGGAACCTTACACCTTTCCTTCTTTTGGAAACTTTGGTCCTCCATATATTGCCACACTGAGTCTTCCAGGACTCACCATCGGATTACCAGTTTGGTTGTTCCCCACTCCGGTGATCTCGAATCCTCCCAATGTTTCAACTGCACCTAATACTTTAGATGTCAGTACACCACCCACACATCAACCTCACGTCAACCTTTCATCTTCTTCGCCCATTAAGTCTCCTTCTATTTCTCCTTCTTCGCCTAGTGAAATCTCTAAAGCAAGTAGCCAAGTCAATCAGAAGAAGAAGAAACAGAAAGAGAAGAAGAAGAGATCGAAAAAGACCAAGGCCCCAACAACATCAGATGTTGGATCCAAGCAACAAGTTACTGTTAATAGTACTAGGAGTGTTGATGAGGTCAACAAGATTAAAATGAAGAATCCGAAACCCAAATTTCATTGCAGTCTTTGTACGGGTGACCACTTTCTGGGGGATTTCCCCGGTCTTATCAAGGTCTTAGAAATGTGGTCCTCCACGTCATCGACATCTACTGGTCATGCCAATGATACTCCATCAACTAGTAATGTTAAGGTTGGTAAGAAGAAAAAAACTGTCAAGTTCCCTTACATGTTATGCAAAGGTGATCATTACTCTCACCTCTGTCCTTGCATGGATGAGGCTTCTTGTCTTTTGGAAAAACTTCAACTTCTAAAAGGTTATCGTAAGCTTTCCCCCAACCCATCGTTAGTTGATGGATTGGTCAATCTGGTTCCATCCTGGTTAGTCTAGTTGATCAGGTGGTCAATCTAGTTTCCTCCTCGATTGAACCACAAACCCAAGTAGCTAATCCAGTTCTGTCATCAATCAGCCCCACTCTTCATCAAAAGAATGTAACCCAAGTGGTCAATCTATTTTTATCCTCAATCGATCCCACTCTCTCGTTAGAGAGTGACACCAAAGCGATCGATCCGTTTCCACCCGTCGACCCCATTCTCCCCTTGGAGAATGAAACCAAAGTGGTCGAATCGGTTTCGCCATCGGTCGATCCCACTCCTCCCTTGACGAGTGCCAAAGTGGCTGATCCAGTCCCTTCCTCGGTCAGTCCCACCCTTCATTCGAAGAGTGCCGAAGTGGCTGATCTAGTCCCTTCCTCGGTTATTCCCACCTTTCATCAGAAGAGTGCCAAAGTGGTTGATCTGATTCCATCATCGATCAATCCCACTCCCCCTCTAAAGAGTGCCTGCGCGGTCGATCCAATCCAATCATCGATCGATCCTACTCTCCCTCTAGAGAGTAAACCCGATATTTCCCACGTTTTTCTTGTTGATACAGAATCTACCGTGACGAGGGGCATTCCTCCTTATCCCGTGAAACCCCCTCCAAGTAATGAGACCATCCTTTTTGATTGGGGTGTGCTAACTAGACCTCGTCTTCCCTCTCACATTCCTTTCTAGATTATAGTACAGGTTTGTGGTCGGGACGTTCCTCAAACGCTGATAGATGAAGGTGCGTCTGTTAGTATTTTGTCTTCTATTGCTTGGTACGCTTTGGGTTGTCCATAGCTTGCACCGGTTACACAGAATTTGTTAGCTTTTAACAGAAGAACTAGTCAACCTTTAGGGACCCTTCCTTAGTTTCCCGTAACTTTGGGAGGGAAAATTGTCTTTATTGATGTCATGGTAGTCCGAGACCCCTTGGATTTCGCTTTACTCCTTGGGCGGGATTATGTCTATTCCATGAAAGCTATTGTGTCCACTCTTTTCCGTGTGATATCTTTCTCTCACGATGGAAGAATTGTGACTATTAGTCAACTTTCATTCATCAGTCCTGACAGGATTACCTCCCTAAATAAAGCCAAGGCCTAAAGCCAGAAATATCCACAACCTAGAAATGAACCAAGAGAAAGGTCAAGAACTAATGTCAAAGTGAAGAAAAGAACCAACACCAAAGTGAAAGCAAATGACTAAATCTAGTTGTTGTGCATGCCAATTTGGCATGCACATAAGTTGTGGTTGTTGTGCATGCAAAATTGGCATGCACACCAGCCACAGGGAGGCTTCAGGAGTCGAATTGCAACATGCCATAACACGCAAACCATGCCTCAGATCGTCGAACCGTCAGTTCCGTTGGACTCCTGGCACTAGATTCCAACTAGGGGGACCCCTCTCCTGTGATTCCATCGCCCATAAAAGTGTTTGTTAGAGGATCTCCAGAACTAGGGTTTTCTAGGCTTTTAGTATAAGATAAAATCAACTAATGTGTATACTGCTCTACCCAATGAATATTATAGGAAACAAATACTGTAACCATCAAATCAATGTCTCTCTCGAGTAGACTCTAATGGGGAATAAACCAACAAATACACATAATCCTACTCATAAAGTAAAACAGTCTTATACATTCAAATAAGATTAGTTCCATGCTTTGTAAGACTTTTTCAAGAATTCTACAAGTCCCCAATATGACTACTAAACTTAATGAAGAGTGAAGATAAGAAGTTGAGGCAGATCTTGTTTGGAATGTAGAAATTGTTTCAGACCTTGTAGATCTTTATTAGAATGTAGAAATTGTGGCAGACCTTGAGGCCTTTACCAAAGGGTGAGAATTCTATCAAAATTCTTGAAGAGCCTATAGGAAAGATAACTTGTTTATGGGCCTCTATAATATTGGTTCCACCTTCGACATATACACATGCAAATGCATATTTGGTTTGGTAGGGTTTGCTTGACCAACAAGCAAGGTGATTTCCAATGTGATTGTGGATCCAATATTTCTAAAGAAAAGCATCATGCATAAGGATATTGATGTCAAGGCATCATGGAGGACATGGATGCTATGCATGCCAAATTTGGCATGCACATAATGCACATAGTTTGGGGGATATGAAGGTAATGTCAACCCCTTATTCCTCCATAGGAACCTTGGTTTTTGGATCCCTGATCCAAAAATAACTTTTAACAACAATGATTGAGTTATTTTTCATGAGTTATTTTACCATTTAGGAAACTAATGAAAGAGGAAACATAGCAGCCATTAAGAAATATACAGATATGGAAATAAGCATGATGAACAACAAACCATAAACACCAAAGTGATAACGAAGTTCGACAATCTCGCCTACGTCTCCGGGCCTTCGTCTCAGTGGGTGAGGCTTTCTTATTTTTGTTCTAAGATTGAAATGTACATCATAAAAGTGTCAAAAGGATTACAAACTGATCTGATTGTGTTTTACCAGATCTCAAGAACCCAAAAAAATTGATGGCACTGAAAACGAATGAACAAAGCTCGAGCAGAAATGTCCCACACTCCTCAATGGCTCATTCTTATCATAAACTCAAAGTATTAAAAAAAAATACTTTGCAATGCTCAGAATGACAAATAGATGGCTCCAATGGCCCGAGGATGTTCAAAAACCCTTAGTTGGGCTCTTCCTGTGCCTGAATTGGCCAAAAATTGAATAAAATACACTCTTGGAAGTTTTCCCCAATACTTTCAACACTCTATTATGCAAAACACACCTACAGAACACCCCACCCAGCTTTGTGTACGTTACCGTTTAAAAAACCTGGCACGCGCTCGTTTCCAAAACTCGAGCGATTTTGTCGCACCATTAAAGAGCTGGCACCCTTTCCCTGGCGGAGGACGAGGTCATATGGCCCATGTGGCCGGGTGTCGGGCTAATTGCCCACACTCGCCGACTATCTCCCTTCATTGTCGCGTTGCTGGTCATATGCGTTTGGCCCATGTGACCGCGCCCCCAGACTCCACGCACCCGTTTTGGTTGATAGCCCCCTGGTCATTTATACCCTAGGTTACGCGCCCTGGTCGGCGAGCTAGCTCGACCGACCGACGCTAACCCCAAATATCTGCACCCAAATGTTATAGCATCTGGTCACAAAGGATGATCGTATGGTGTTGCGTCGAATTGGGGCTAGCTCCATTAAAACACACGCCAAACAAACTCCATACAATGCCGAGTCTTATGGTATAAAATGGTGGCATATGGTTACATGGAGCGGTCGTGTGGTAATGTGTCGGGGGGGCTGGGGCCTAGCCCCAACCCTATTCTCCACCCAATGAGCACCTATTTCACTTTAAATAATACTTTTAGCCCATAGCTATTAAGTACTACCATGGGAGGACTGGTAGGCCAACTCTGCCAAGTTGCTCGTCACTTGGATCGGAGGTCACGGGTTCAACTCCTCGAGAGTCCATACATTTTTCCCAAACTATTCAATGGAGGGATGCCACGTGGCATCCCATGACTGGGCCACGTGGCACCATCACATTTTCCCACAAAAATGCCATGTGTCAAACTCAGATTCGTCCACCTGCACCTACCCAGTTAGCGCCACTGTACCTGCCATGTCACTGTATGGTTGTATGGCATGTACAATCAACTACCACGTCAACACTATATGGACTGTACAGACTGCACAGTCATCAAATTTTGCCTATTTGGAAAAACAAACAGATTGCGATATGTTTTTCATATGGTGTTTGTTTAAGCCCATTCAAATTGTGTTGGGTTTGTATCGACGAGGACTACACACACGTTTGTTTTGAAGAGATTCCAAGCACTTTTATTTTTAGGCCTTCCTGGACCTATTTTGGCTCCAGATCCATTTTGGATCACACCTCCTCACTAAATACCTTTTGGTCCTCCAAAAGGTCACAAAATGACCTTACTGATTACATACTCATAAGGATAAAACAAAACACTATGTTGTTCAAAATGATGTTATAACAGGTAATCATTTCAACATGTGTGATTACATTAATGGAAGAAAAATACAATGAAGATGTGACATCCACTTATGGAAAAACCAAGTGAATGGTTTCTTTCCTTAATGTTGTTCCTCTTGCTTCGCTGGTAATGCCTCTTCCTTCTTGAGTACATGCGTAATCCTTTTGTCCTTCTGTGGACAAATCTCTGGATCAAGCTTCCAACATTTATCCTTTTGAAGTCAACCCTTGTTGCAATAAGTGCAGTGGTTTTTCATCATCCAAACTTGTTTTCCCTTCTCTTTCTTCTGTTGTGGAGTTGAGTCTTTATGTCATGTCTCCTTCCTGGTTGACATAAACTTCCTGTACAAAGATTGTCTCTTCCAACACTTGGCCACACAATGCTTAGGTGAATGACAAAACGTACAAGGATACATATTCCACAAGTTTTGGATTTCATGAATATGTTTTTTATAATCAAAAAGAGATTTTGAAAAACCATGACCATTATACATGTTTTGCTTATATTCACTATTCTTTGGGGATGTTTTGCATTCACTATCACCATCATGGAGTGATACACCATAACCTTTTGTGAATTGTTCCCGCAAGGACTTAAGTTGGTCATTTGAAGCATCACGTGCTCCCCATGTTTTGGAGCATTCTCCAATATCCACTTCACCATATCCCAATCCTAAGTAACGAGGTATTTCCACAACCTCTATGGGATTAACGATACCTTGGCCCTTATTTCCAAGGCCCTTTCCTTCATAACCCATCTTGGTTAGCAATTTCAAACCTATACCTCTTGTATGTTTTTCAAATGCACCAAAAGAGCCATCTTGATGGGAAAAATGTGAAATTGATGAATGACTTCCACTGCATACCTTAGAGATTATTTCTTAATCAGGTGTAGAAGGCAATCCCTTCAATCGTCTTCACTTTTGTCTTTCTTTGAAGATTTCTCTTGAACCGATCTCTTTTGTTCCAAGTAATATTCATACAACACTTTCACCATCTCTTCCATGGCAAAGAGAGTAGTTCACATATCCTTCTCATCTTGAGAAAGTCCTTCTTTAGATGCCATTTACCTGGTAGTCATGCAAACTCACAAACCAACCGTTAACTAGCTTTGATACTGCTTGATCCAAAAAGAATTTTTCACGACAATGGTTGAGTTATTTTGCATGAGTTATTTTACCATTTAGGAAACTAATGAAAGAGGAAGAATGAAAGAGGAAACATAGAAGCCATTAAGAAATATATAGATATGGAAATAAGCATGAAGAACAACAAACCATAAACACCAAAGTTATAACGAAGTTCGACAATCTCGCCTACATCTCTGAGCCTTCGTCTCAATGGGTGAGGCTTTCTTATTTTTGTTGGAAGCTTTAAATGTACATCATAAAAGTGCCAAAAGGATTACAAACTAATCTAATTTTGTTCTACCAGATCTCAAGAACCCAACAAAATCGACGACACTAAAAAAAAATTAACGAAGCTCCCAGAAATGGCCCGCACTCCTCAATGGCTCATTCTCATCATAAACTCAAAGTATTAAAAAGAAATACTTTGCAATGCTCAGAATGCCAAATATGTGGCTCCAATGGCCCCAAAATGTTCAAAAACCCCTAGTTGGGTTCTTCCTACACTTGGATTGGCCAAAAATTGAAGAAAATACACTCTTGGGAGTTTTCCCCAATACTTGGAATCCTCTGTTCTGCAAAACGCACCTACAGACCACCCCACCCAGCTATGTGTGCCTTCCCGTTTAAAAAACCTGACACGCGCTCATTTTCAAAACTTGGGCAATTTTGTCGCACCTTTAAGGAGCTGTCACCCTTTCCCTGGCAGAGGACGAGGTCATATGGCCCATGTGGCTGGGTGTCGGGCTAACTGCTCGCATCCGCTGGCTTGCCCCCTCCGTTGTTGCACTGTTGGTCAGATGCATTTGGCCCATGTGACCACGCCCCCAGACTCCACGCACCTGTTTTGGTTGATATGAACCCGATCATTTAGGCTCTAGGTTACGCACCCTAGTCAGTGGGATAGCTCGGCCGATCGACGCTAACCCCAAATATCTGCGCCTAAACATTATAACATTCAGTCACAAGGGATGATCATATAGTGTTGCGTCGAACCGGGGCTAGCTCCATTAAAACACGCCCCAAACAAACTCCATACAATTTTAGGTCTTATGGTATAAAACAATGGCATATGGTTACATGGAGCGGTCGTGTGGTAATGCGTTGGGGGGGTTGGGGCCTAGCCCCAGCCTTATTCTCTGCCGAATGAGCACCCATTACACTTTAAATAATACTTTTATCCCATAGATATTAAGTACCATCGTGGGCGGGCTGGTAGCCCGACCCTGCCAAGTCGCTCGCCACCCGGACTGGAGGTCACAGGTTCAACTCCCCGGGAGTCCATACATTTTTCCCAAACTATCCAATGGAGGGGTGCCACGTGGCAACCCATGACTGGGCCACGTGGCACCATTACACTTTCCCACAAACATGCCACGTGTCAAACTCGGATTCATCCATCTGCACCTACCCAGTCAGCGCCACTGTACCTGCCACATCACTGTACGACCGCATGAACTCTACAGTCAACTTCCACATCAACATATGGTGTCTGTTTGAGCCCGTTCAAGTTGCATTGGGTTCGTATCAACGAGACCTATGCACACGTCCATTTTGAAGAGATTATGAGAACTTTGATTTTTCGGCCTTCCTGGACCCATTTTGGCTCCAGATCCATTCTAGATCAATCTCCCTCCATCTAACAACTCACGACACCCCCTTAGGCATCTTGGTTGTCAGATCCCCCTCCATCTAATATCTTAGGTCCCCCCTTGACATGTTTTCTATACAAGATTAAACATATATGTAATGGAGTACATGTATATGCAATAAGGGTCCCTCCTAATAAAAGGCACACACGTGCCCTCCTTGGGGTCATATCAACGCCACACGAGTCTTATGGGTAATTGAATAAGGTCGTCAGAATATTAATGGGTATCCCATTGACCTTTAATGATATTGGTAATAAGTTTTCTAGGAAAAGTTTAATCACAAGGGGAGATGGAGAAGAGAAGGTAATTTAATGAGGTTGGAAATAAGTTTTGTGGGAAAAAATTAAGCACAAGGGGAGATGTATAAGACAAGGTAAAGAGAAGAAGAGACGTAGGAAGAATAGAAAATAAGAATAAAGAGGAATAAAGGGAAGAACAAAAAGGGACGAGGAGGGTCTCATGGTAGAGTGTTTCTTGCAAAGAAAGAAGAAGAGTGGAGAGAAAGAAGAAAAAGACAATTCTAGCATTTGGGTAGCACTCTCATAACTATTGGGTAGAACAGTGTAAGGTTGTTATTGGATAAATCGGTATATGCAGACACTAAATGATCTCCCTAGACCCACCAAGATCTAGAACAAAACACACCAGAACATGACACTTTCCTCAAGTTTTAAATATTGAATTTACTAACTTAGAGAGATAGGTGACATACCGTTTAAATGTCGCTTCCTCTCGCCATCGCCATCCTAGCTCCGTTCCAACGCTCATACAACGATGAACCTGCAAAAGAATGCAACCAACCAAAGTGATAGTAATAGCATGAACTCAATATAAACCTATGTATGTGATCAAGTAATCATACAATAAAACACAACAAGCTTTATAGGAAAGAATCATATTACTGTATCACATTAAATGTGAAATAGAGATTACAACCATGGCCTTGATGTCGTAAGGTCCCTTCCAACTGTCCTTCGTTCCCCACACACTTCCACTCCAAGAATTCTAAAAGCATAGATATGATAATATTCACAATCTATCTTGACAAAGGCAAAACTCAAAGACACTCCAACCAAGCTAATAATTCCAAGCCAAATCCAACTTAGCCCTTCTCCATGAGAGCTCCTCTCCTTTTATAAGCTGAAGAGGATAAGGTGAGGAGGTTAGGATGATCCCACTAAATC
>JASDQU010192328.1:0-20008 GCA_032191745.1 Picea mariana | reverse complement strand
ATCATTTAGGATGCATCAGGCATCAAACTGTCTCAAGCCAAGTATGCACGAGATCTCCTTGAGATATTTCACATGACAGACTGCAAGTCTGCTCCGACTCCTTTCCTATCAGGAGTCAGACTTAAGGATGGAGGGGAGACTCCACTGGTTGAAATCACACTATACATACAGCTAGTGGGGAGCTTGTTGTATCTCACACACTCCAGACCAGACCTCTCATAAGTAGTTGGCGCAGTTTCCAGGTTCATGCAGGAGCTGCATGAGCTACATTGGAAAGCTGCAAAGTGTATCCTTCAATACATACAAGGCACCATCACCTTTGGGATTCATTATGCAGTAGACTCTACATTAGATCTCATTGGGTTTACTGATTCCGATTGGGCTGGCGATAGCATTGATCGCAATTCCACATCTGGTTACTCACTCAGTCTTGGTTCCGGGCCTATCTGTTGGTCGAGCAAGAAGCAAGCTACCATTGCTCTATCTTTAGCCAAGGTAACGTACAAAGGGGTAGTTAACATAACCATTCAGGCTATGTGGCTACAACATTTTCTCACTGAGTTGGGCATTCAGTTTCATCGGCCGATCGTCATCTAGTGTGACAACCAGAGCACTCTGAAGTTCTGCAGAGATTCAGTTTAGAGGTAGCAGACGAAGCACATCAAGATCTACATGCACTACATCTAGGACTTGGTACATGAGGGGATCATCAACTTATAGTTCTATCCTTCAATAGAACATACGACAGAAATTTTCACCAAGAACTTCACTGAGCAGAAATTCCATTCTCTGCGAGGTCATCTTGGAGTGAAGGACACAATTGCCTAGCAACTGTAGTTCTTCTTTTTTACATACATTGTACCTTGAGGGGGGGGTTTCCCATGAGGTTTTCCCTCTTTCCTCACTTTATTTTCAATGTATTTTTTGTACTTGGGTACCTAACATGGCCTCATTGTTGGGACCTAATCTTTATTTTCACTATAGTGATGTTCGGGGGGGGTGTTGGAGTTACTTCACACACACCTAGGATTTCTTTTTCCTAAGGTTTTTATTTGTTCATTAGTCATAATTAGTCATTACCCAGTCTCCTCTATTTTAGGAGAGAATATTCCACCTGGAGAATATTCTCTTTCAATTCACACTTCAGTTTGACTAGTTGATTTGAGTTTAGATGTTGCATTAGGATCATCACCATGCAACATTGGGATCATCACCATGCCAATTCGACCTTGCCTTGGTATCGTCACCAAAGTGGCACATTAGCCTTGATTCCTTGAGTTAACTCCTCACTACTTTTTGTTCAGTCAGTTAACTAAAGACTAGTTGACTAGTTAACTCAACTAGGTGGCAGTTCACTCCCGTAATTGCCTAAGAGACTAGAATAGGTGGCAGTTCACTCTTGTAACTGTTGTTGTGTGTCCATATCACTCTAGACCACCACTATGGTGACTTGGTTCACCTCAATTCGAACTCATTGAGTTATACAGAGTATATCATGTGTAAATTATTCATTATTCATAACGATTAATGAGAATTCTTCCATTCTTTCTCTCCTTCTTCTTCTTTTTCAATTCTCTCTACAAATGTATGTATTATTGTTTAGCTAGATCTATTCTATGCAGGTTCAACACATTTGCAGGACTATCAAAACTTTAACACTTGTCATCATGAACCCTTGCCACTTGTCATGACCTAGTGATACCACATGTCATCACATGATGGCTGCCATTTGTCGAATTTAGAAGCTTCCATGTGTCACATGTTGAATATGCCACGTGTCCCTTGACCAGTTGACTTTTTACACGTTTGACCCAAAATTTAGATTGTGATAACTTTTGCATACGGACTTCTTTTTTCGATCTGTTTGCACCGCTAGAAAGTTTGCGATGAGCACTTCGTGATCATGTCATTTTCTTGAGCATTTAAGAAATTTTATTTTTGAGCCTTTCAATATCCATTTGAATCAAAAGGGGTACTATTGGGAAGCCTTGATAGGAGTAAATTACATGTACCTTTTCATAATTAAAAAAATTCCATCTATATTCTTCTTGTTTTCCTATATTTTGGGAATGGTTGTGTTATAGTCCAAAATTCCACCATTATGCATTATTGGCCATGTCACATCCATATACACGCTTACAAATCCCTTTTGTTGAGTTTCCTTCTTAAAAACTAATTTTTTCAAGGTGTACACTACCTGATATATAGGAATCCCGCGTACATATGCTACATGATATATAGGCATCCCATGTATGTACGTTACTTGATACATAGACATCCCGCGTACGCTCACAAAAGTTGAAAAAAAATAAAATTATGCACTCTCTGGTAGGGTTTATGGGCTATTTTGGGTTGCATAACCATTCTTACCTCCTATATCCCTTCTCACAACTGAATAACCATCATTTATCCATATAAAAGGGCCCTAGGGGGGTCATTTGAACATATGAAAGAAGAAGAAAGTGAACTCTGCCAAAATTTCTCCCTTGTATTCCAATTCTTTTGCATCCTACTCTGAGTTTCATCCTCAACATTCCCTACCACCCATCCTCCTTATGAAATCCATCCATTTTCCCTACATTGGCATTTTGGTTGTGAGGACAACATATTGGGAATGGTGCACTTGAAGTCAAAGTAGAGGAACCCAGGCGAGGTTCATGGAGCGACGTTGATAAGATTTAGGTTGTAACTTCCAATATTGTTATCAACAAAAGAGAAACTTCTTGTCCCATATCTTTATTTATTTGTTTTTATATCTATAAATGGTTTACATGAATATCTAACCCTTTAGATGATCTTGGTAGTTATGCATATGTTGTTATATTGTGTTCTTTAAAGTTGTTTCAAGCCAGCATTGGGAGGAGGCTTGCGATTTAGGAACGAATAGAGACTGGAAGGGATCTACTGAAGACAGAAGGAATTAAGGTACATACTTTGATCATCTATCCCTTTCCTTAATTATCATTAGGTCTTGTTGGATTTGGGTAGAATAGAATATTTTCTTTCTTTTAAGGTGTCAAGGCTCTGCTTAGTCACTAGACCCACATTCGGGAGATTTTCCCCAATAACAAAATTGGAGACTCCACTGCGGAGTCTCCTTAGGGTATGTTTGGGAGATATTTATTTTTTTTAATTTCTTGTTTTATCTGTACTTTCTGAGTCTATCTGAGTCTTCGGTCACCCTCTCGGTGTTTACCAGGTTTCTTGAATTGGGTCTCAAGTCTGAATCTTTTCGTTTTTGAATATTTTCAGACCTATACGTGTCTTGTTAGTTGCTCAGACCACGTACATATGCATGTTTCCTTAGCACATCCTGCATACATACGTGGGATTTATGAACACAACCCATGTGTCTGTCAGAATTTGGGTTTTTCAAAATCCTTTCCCTTTTTCAAGAAATTTTTGGTTTCTCAAGTCTTCCTAAGTATCACTGACCTCTGTTGACTATTGTTTTGAAAATAAAATAAATAGTTGTTTTGTTGTTTTCAATTTATAAGCATATGAAAATTTCAAAAATTGTAGTTAAGTTTAAGCTTTTTTTTCCCTTCCCCTGCATTCATTTTCAAAAAAAACAAGAAAAAGAAAAGATCCTTCTTAGTTGCATTTTCATGTTACATTGCATTGTTTACATTTTATATTTTAAAAAGAAAAAGATATTAGTATAGGATTTGTTTTCTTTTCATCTTGAATGGAATTTAAAAGGAAAAGAATACTTTTTTTATTTTCTTCCTTTTCTTTTCTCATACTGAAGACAAAGTTTCATTGTGCATTTTTGCATCAAAAAGAGAAAAGTTTCCATTTCAATTTTTTGAATGATTGTCCATGTATTATGCTCGATACTCTTTTTGATTTGTAGAATTAGTGTAAAATATTATTTGCCAATGTTCTAATTAGTTTTTTTGTTACAAGAGTCTCAAACAACATTAGTTGCACTTCCATTCCTTGAGTAAGAAAATCCCCTAAAATGAACGCGTTAATCTAAAATATATTAGTAACACTTTTTATAGAGTTCACCAATAGCTTAGGCTAGGGCCTTGGATTAGGTGTGGAGAGGTAAACTCTCCGAGGACAACCAAAACTTAACTTAGGTATCTTCTATAGGGTGTGAAAAATCCACCTTGTAATTACTCAATCTGGTAAGATCATCTCACACAGGAGTCAAACACGAGGCCGCATGGAGGACGGTGATGGAGATATCCACTAAGAATCCTGATAAATCATTTGGGAGAGTGTGTATTGGAGGTGAATCATGTAGCATTATTGGCCTAAATTGTGTCATACCTATGAGACACTTGGATTCGTGCTCTATCTAAGGGTGGGTGGGGCCACCCTCCCCACACCCCCCCCCCCACAACAACAGTTCAGACCGACGGATCACACTTCATACATCTCGTATGTACACCTGATATAAGGTCTTGTACGCGTGCTCCTTATTGTTCATATATTTACTTGTAAGGAATGACTATGGTCCAAGCTTCCTAAGCTCTATGCTATTGGGGGACTCAACAAGGGGGGATGTAAAAAGGGTTGCTACTGGGTTGAAATCTGTTGTTGTTGGTCAATCTGCGATATACTGAAATAATCATTTAGGACTACTGACTGAATCAGTGGCTGCTTGATTTTCTCTGATTGGGTCTTTCCCTTTAACTAGTCTAGATGTTGGACGAAATGATGGTGGGTAAGCTACTGCGACTGGATATGCTTACTCTGCTGCTAGAATAGGTGCTGGAGAAACTTTTGGTGCTGTATCGACTTCTACTACTAGTGTTGTTGTGTATGGGTCTCGATCTCACTTATGAAAGACAGGACCCCTATCATGAACATAAAATACTGGATCTAGCTCACGAAGGTATGGACCTTCGGTTCTCTTTGGATCTTCACAACCTAGATCTAGAACTATTGTTTCATGGATGTACCGCTTATGGATGCACCACTTATGGATGTACCTATCCTTTCTTATGGGTAAACAATGACTGTTGGGTCTATCTCTCAGGTGGGGGCCACTTATTTTCTTTCGCTCAGGGATTTTGCTTCAGCTTCATCAAGGATCCGCTTCAACATTCTCTCTCATTATTTTTATTTGGCACCTTGTTTTTCATGCATGGAGAAGTTGTTAGGGTAATTGGTGCACACAAAACCAATAGTGGGTGGAGTTGATCTAGCAGTTGGACCAACATTCGACCTCGCTTTCGACTATAAGATAGGGACTGACAAAGGCAATCGACGGATGCCTAATGCAGATTATTACTAGTAACTCGGGTGGTAAACAAATGAAATAAGTACTCGTGCAATGATTATTGATCTGATTTGGGATTAGTTACCCTACCCATACACTCTCCCAATTGTCTATTGTACCCCCTGGTTGTTGATTACAAGTTGGTGTCTTAGTTTCCATTATATATGTTGACACACAGGTGACTATGAGGGGTGTTTCAAAGTACCTAAGCTAGACTTCGTACTCTCTGGGTGACACCCGAAGGGACCGTCGGCCAGAGGTTTGGGTAAATGTTTCTTCTAGTCAGTCGTTTTCCTTTGTGAATGCTTTAGACGATTAGGACTTCATCTCCTTGGGTCAAAAGCATTCAGAAGGGCAGTTTTTTTGTCATGTATATTTTAGGATTTTCTTTTTAGTGGCATGCTCTGTGCTCCCTAGTTTTCCATAGCAAGCTATTCAGTCATTTATTTGTACTCGGGACCTCATCCACCTGGCCTGAATATTTGGAAAAGTTGTTTGTTTGTGATGTTTCTCTTAGGGATTTTTATTGGATTGTTTCTTTGTGTAGTTGGCCTTAGTTTGTTTCAGTGTCAACTATTTTGGATAATTGATTCAAGGTGCTTGACCAACCTCTTTACTGGCCAGGAAGGACCCCTGATATTTCTGTTGAAAGTGTTGAGCCGCCTCCTAGGAATAGGTTCTTATACCACTCGTTCGCCAGAGTCAGTAAGTGAGAATTTTATGGACTTGAAGGATCTCGCAAGGGAGGAACCTGTGCATAATATATTCATGGACAAAGTTCCTGATGATACCAACCAAGGAACCCCTTCACAATGGGATTCTTTTGATTTTCCTTTCTTCGAAAATGTTGGTGCCCCTTTGATGGCCACTTTCAACATTCATGGGTTGAATGTGGGATTACAGGTTTGATTGGGTACCATTCCAAATGTCATGAATTCTCTCAATGCTTCTCAGTTAAGAACCTTAAGTCATGGTCATCATGTTGATGTTCCTTCATCAAAAAATTATTCTACTCCTCCTTCTGCCTTCTCTGGTTAAAGTCTAGCTACTAGTAACCGAAATTCTAAATGAAATAGAAAGAGGAAGAATAGGAAGAAGAAATCTTTAGCCTCTATGAGTCATGCTGGGGGAAAAAGTACAGTCACTACTAGTCATACTAAAAATAGATCTGTAGCCTCTACAATTCATGGTATCAACCAATCACCAACCTCTTCTAGTCATGTTGGATAGTTGTCAACAACCTCTGCGATTCATGTTGAAGACAAGCAACCAGTCGCTGTGAGTCATGTTGGAAGAAAGACTCTAGTCATTATTATTCATACTAGACAAATATCACCAACCTATGCAAGTCATGTTGGATATGTACAGCCAACCACTGCAAGTCATGCTGGGGGCACAAGTCTCATCAATGCAAGTCATACGAGTGATATGTCAACAACCTCTGCTAGTCATGTTGAGGGAAAGAAACCAGCCACTACTAGTCATGTTGGGGGCATTGATTCTGTTGAGAAACCTAAACAGATAGGATGTAAGCCTAAGTTCCCTTGTAATATTTTCAAGGGAGATCACCTTACTCATATGTTCCCTGGTATTCTATAGGTACAAATATTGTGGTCCATATCTACAAGCTCTTCTAATTATGAGTCTTCTTTGGTTTCCCAACAGTTTGTTCATCCTTTAGTTGATGAAGTGGTCATGTCGAAGCAATCTTTAGTCAATCCCACTACTCTTTTGAGGGGTGATGTGCCTTCAGACCTTGTTGTCTCACAGTCTATTCAGTCAATGGTTGAGAAAGTGTTTGTGCCAATGAAATCTTCGGTCGATCCCACTCCTCTTTTGGGGGCTGATGTGCCTTCAGACCATGTTGTCTTGCATTATATTTAGTCATTGGTTAAGAAAGTGGTCACACCGATGAAATATTTGACTGATCCCACACATCTCTTGAAGAGTGTTGAGTCTACCAAAGTGGTCACGTCGATGCAATGTTCATCCAATCCCACTCTTTTGTTTAGGAGTGATGTGTCTATCGACTATATTTTTATCATTTCCAGTTCAATAGCTTCAGAACAAAGGGAAATTTCGCTCACTTTGAGCACACCCCCTCCAAGTCTCAAGATGGTTTCCTTTGATTGGAATGACCTTTTTGAGCCTAGCCTTCCTTCTTCTGCACCCTTTCAAATAAGGGTTGAATTTAATTCAAAAGACATTTACTGATGTATTGTGGATGAAGGACCCTCTGCATGTATTTTATCCTCCTCGTCTTGGCAAGCTTTGGGTTCTCTCGAGCTTGTGTCTGATTCGCATGAGCTGTTGGATTTTGACAAACATCCTAGTGAATATTTGGGTATTATTCCTCAATTTCCTATCTCGTTAGGTGGGAAGACTTTCCTTGTCGATCTTATAGTTGTGAAAGGCTCGTTAGATTTCAATATGTTTCTCGAGCTGATTATGTATATTTTATGAACATTGTGGTGTCTACACTCTTCCGGATGATTTATTTCCCTCATAATGGAAGTATTGTCACTATCGACCAGCTGGAATCTAATAGTCACGATCCTAATTCAGTTTTAGTTCATGCTACCCCTTTGTATGTTCCTAGTGTTCATGTAGACTCTAACCCTCCATGGATAAATTATGTGGCATATTATCCTCAATGTTCAATTTCTTCTGATCATGCACCTTTGCAATCATGTTTTCCTTCTTGAGACATGGTCTCATCAATTGATCAGTTTCTTTATCCAATGGGGGCATGGGAGCCCTTACTTACCCCTCTTAGTCCAAGTGATATTGAGTTTCCTTTCGAGTCTGATCTCATTATTTGTAGATCCTCAAGCTTGTGTGTTTGTTATTCTTCGTTGATAGACTCAGTCAGTCCTAGCCAGAACCTCCATTGTCATATGGAATATGGTCATTTTTCTTCACCCTTTGGGAATTTCAACCCTCCTCGTTTCTGTTATTTCTCGGATATCGGATTACCTTCGGATAAGGCTATCCTTGAATCCATGACTACAGATTGTATATCATGGGAAGAATTACACTGTGGTTTGTGTTTTCTTCCCTTTTGGGAGACGTTCTAGGTTGACTACCAAAGAGACTCTTGGTCAGAGCCTAGAAGCGGGATATACTTGAACCAGTACTATGCATGAGTCGTAAGGTTGTGCGGTGCCTTGTACCATATTGTATAGTCTAGGTTTTTTGTTTTCAAGTTTTGTATTCAGTATCACATCTTATTTTCTGAAGTTTCTATCTATATTGGATTTATGAACTTCTGGATGAGTGTCATTGGCCTTATATGCAGGATCTTGGAGACATTTTTCATTGGAATTTTTTCATCGTATTGATTCACTCTGACAGGTATTCACCTTGAAACTAGCATATAGGTTATATTTCTTCCTACTTTCATTTTTTCATTATTCCTTCCCTGGTTATTTTGGCCTTAGGATTGACCCCACTTAATTGTGATGCTAACCTTCCTTATTGATAAGTGTGTCGTACTTTATGTGGTAGATCCTTCCTTCCATGGGCATCCTATTTAGAGCCTTGTTTCCCATTTGGTTCCCATGCCAAAGTAATTCATAGGAATAGGAGTCTTGTTTAGTCATGCCATGACTTTGTGTTGAAGCCTCATCCTTATTCTTCATCATTTTTCTTTCTTATACCCATGGGACTCCCCTAGAACATGGTTTGTCTTCTTTCAAGATCACTTAAAAATATGAAAGAGACATATAATGAGATATTTTTTACCCTTTTTGGCCTCGTTTAGATTACATATGAAAAGGATCCCCCTATAGACTTCTTTAAGCTCTTTTCAGACTCTCTAAAGTTGAAAACATTCAAGCAATCTAGTTTCCCTTCACGCTCGCCAAAGTGAAATATGAAGGCACATATGTTTGGTGACATTTTACCCCTTTTTTGGTCTAGGTGGCTAATTTTACGAAAAAGGTATTCCCTATGAGCTATGGTTCACTAGGAGAGTATTCTCAGGTGTGAGTTTAACCCTTTTTCAGGCTTGAGGGACTAAATTTATGAAAAAGGGCCATTCTCCCTGGTTTTGGTTTATCACTTTTTTGGAACTTGGAGATTATTTACCAAAAAGGAAACCCATGGAGTCTTATTTAAGCCCTTTTCAGACTCCCTAAATAGGAAAAGATTGTTGAGTGACCTTTTTTATTTCACACTTGTTAATTGGTCCAGAAAGAAAAACTATTTGGCATAAGTTTAACTCTTTTTCCGGCCCATATATTACCCAGGAAAAAGGTACGCCTAGGGAGACATGTCTTGCCAGGAGAGTTCCTCTAAGTTATGTTTTATACTTTTTTGGGTTCAGGGGACTTGTTAGCAATAAGATTCATCCTCGTATTTCTAGAGGATAATCCCAATACCCATCAAATAGGTTTTTAAAGGTGTATCTATGATAGAATGTCAAATAGAAAAAACTCAGCATAACAATGTTCGAACAAAAAAATTTCTAGGGAAGAATGCATAAGCAAATGAGGTTTTGGTTAACTTCAGTCAGCGATTTAAAGATAAGTGTGGGTATATGGAAGACTTAATGAGAAGGATGAATGAGTCTGCTCTAAGCATCATAACTTACTAGAATATAAGTGAAGAAAAAGCTCAGACACAAGAACTTATTGATCTAAACCTTAAAACACTGATAACAATTACAACAACATCATAATCAAACATACATTACAACACAGCTATAATATCTCAATTGAATCATTCAATAATGAGAAACCAGAGTAAGAAAGAAGTAATATAATGAAAAATAAGTTTACTTATATTAATCAAAATGTCTCAGATCTCATACATAAAACCAGAGTATGGCTTTGTCTTATCAAAACATTACAACAGGGAGTCTATGCTCAACCACTCTAACCCAAAAATGTCATCATAATGTTGTATTTATAGTCTAAAAAATAAGTAATAGCATGCAATTTGATTTGGATCCTCTAACCTAGGATTCTCCCACTAAAAATTGAAAATCTAACACCTGTACAAGTGGAGACAATAAACTGCTAAAAACATGGAAAATGTTGGCAACAACTCTAACATTTTAATATTTTCATAATGAGTTGTTCCTTCGGTGCATCTCCATCAATTCCATGTGTCCACCAGCTCCAAATGATGTCCAAGAATCTATTCTAAGCTCCATATTTCACCTGGTGACCGTTGATTCCCTCAAAACCCATCAAAACTAGAATTTGCAACGAATCTAGAAATGTTGACTATATCATCCAGTTCATAGCGGATTTCGCAGTGAATTTCATAGCAGATTTCACAGCGCCTGCCTGTGTAAACTATTATGCAATAGATTCTGTAGTGAACTGCATTTTCTACCTGACTAGGTGATTTCATAGTTCATTTCGCAGCGGAGATCGCAGTGACTATGCAGCGTTGTCTGTGTATATCATTTCGCAGCAACAGGCACTACGAAATGTCATGTAGTTGTCTATGTAATACAGTTTGAGCCAAAATGCTTCAAAAAATTTGTCCAAAGCTGTATAATCATGTAGATTCCTCCAGATAGGGTGCAATCATGATACTTTCCACAAAACTTAAAAAATGCATGGATGACCATTCTTCAAAATGAGGGCCTTTCATCCACTCCATCTCATCTCCTGAGTTTGGCACTTCTCCTTGTTGTAGCTTGAGCTAGCACATTAAGATTTCTCTTAGTTAAATAATCTTTGAAGGGATATAACTCCACCTTGAACTTTATGCTCTAAGACTTTAAGTCTTTATTCTGCATGTACAAATTTCTAAGTTGCCTATGAAGGGGCAGAAATATCCTTGTTGTGAACTTAGCTAGATCAATATTTTCCTTATACATATCCATGATCTCCTTCATGTTTTTCCTCTCAGCCAATCCTTCTCCCTTCAAGTGGAAAATTTCCTTTCTAGCAACTCTGAGTTGTCTGATCATCCTCTTTAAGGTAGGGTTATCAAGTGGAGTGGTGATGTCTATTATTTCAATAGGCTTCTCAACATTCTCACCTTTACCCTTATCTGTATTCTTAACATGAGATTCTGTTATGAGTTCTTGTTCAACAATTTCCTTCTGAGTTGATGGCCTGGTGAAGGGTCACCTAGATCTAGTCTCAATTGTTGTAGTAGGTGGGGGAAAGTGTAACTTTCTCCCTTTTTTTACTATGGTTTTAGCTGAGGGAACTTCTTCTAGTTCTGGTGCAAGCTGGGGTGAAAGTTCCCTTTGTAGAGAGTGATGGGATCCCCCTTCTTCTTCTTCAAATTCCTTAGAAGCCTCCTTATCTTTGGCAATGTGTTTTCCCTTTCTCTTTTTGTGTGTCTCTATGTGAATATAATTTTCATGTTCAAGAGGGCTCTGCACCTTAGATTGAGGAGTAGGGGCTACATTTAGTTGCAAATTTGTAGAGACAATGAATTTCTCCCAATATATGTTTCTTTTCTTCAACTCCTCCATCACAAGCATCCTAATCAACCCTGAGTGGAATAAACTTGTGTCCATAGCCTTGGAATTGTCTTGGACCCTATCAACCATTTTTCCCATACTACTAAACAAATAGAAAGGTATGTTCATTAGATATTTTCCTGTGAAGTGAAAAAAAATTCTAATGTGATATTGGTAGACCATATTGAATCTGCCCTCGTAGGTAAAATATCTCTGGATCACCTTCAACATCTTGTCAAATCCCTCAACCAAATGGCTCCTAGGCACTCCCTTAGATAGGTTATCTCCCTGATGTTCTGGTTTGAGGAACTATTTAGAGAAAGTTACATTAAGAGTCATGGATTTAAACCACTTTTCACCAGTGTTGGGTATCTCAGTGGTTGTTGCAATGGTGGCTTCTGATAATTACATTTCAAGGGTTCCCATCTTGGTTTTAGTGACATCAAAGTTTAAGGCAAACTCCATGGCTACCTCGGGGTGTCCCCTCTACATATTCTGAAAGAAATTTAGACAACCAACCCTTTGGAATACCTCTTTGATCAGAGGTTTAGCATCAAACAAGCACATATCATAATGCTCAGTCCTGAATACACTCGCACCCTTATAAGACTTCTTCTATTGAGGTGTATCCATTTTCTATAAACAGGAGAAAAAACACTACAATGATCTGAGAGGTATGAGAGGCCTAATAAGGAGAGAGGTATTTAGGGTTTGAATGATGGTCTTTTAAAATATAGCTTCTTTAAGGCTTCAGGGTTTTCCTTCAATTTGACTTCTGATCTAATGAAAGAGAAATCCAATGGCTTAAGGAAAGGAAGAAAACCCTTCAGGGAAAAGGATATGCAAGGAGGCAACACTGTCAAGGTTTTTAAGATAACATTTAACCACCATGCAGGGTCATCATCATTTAAATCAACAAGGCTCTTCAAAATTTCGGCATAGACAAATTTTAGACATGGAGTAACAATGAAAATCTAAAGGAATTCAACTGATACAGGCCATGCAATCGGAGGATAACAATGTTAAGTTTTATGTACAGGTTCGCAACACTGGAATAGGGGATCCGTAGCACAATTCATAGCATTTTATGAATCATAGACAACAAGGGATAAGAAATAGATAGGCACAACATCTATGATAGAAGGATTTGTTCAATTGAAGTGGAATAGGCTGAAAAAACTACATATAGGCTGAGAATTGGGAATAGCAAGAGTAAAGGGGCCGATTGGTAAAGGAATCCACAATTCGCAATGCCAAGTGCTACAAAAATATAGTAGAGCCTTAAATTGATCTTCAACAGAGATCAGACAACTCAAGGAGTACCTGAACACCATGGCTTGACTGTAGATGTGCTTCAGATAGTGTTGGTCCTGATATTAAACTTAAGGCTCAAAGAGTAATGTCAGGCATCAGGAAAGTTTAAAGAGAGTGTTTTTAAAAGTTCTTTTTCTACCTTAGTTATATGAGACAAATTCCTTAAATGAAATTAGCAGTATGGCAGCACAAAGGTCATATTTCATGTCTAAGTCAAAATTGCAATATCGAATGGTGTGAGAGAAAACTACAAAACTATAAAACAAAGCAAGGCATTAGTTGTTGAAGAGTCTCACCTTGTTGCAGTGGAAGAAAATAGATAGTGTAACCTTGAATAAAGTATAAGATACAGTAATCCACAAAGCTCACAGGTCTTGATTTACTCATAGTAAATGTAGAGGAAAAGCTTCTTACTTAACAAATTACTGATGAAATACGATTACAGTAGTTGTTGTACTAAATTGAAATCAAAAATTTATCAAGGAATGCATAAAGAAATGTTGAGATATGGAAAAACAAAAGAAACACATAACCCAAACTAAACAAAATTTGGAATCTTTGTCTGCACTTGTATTAATACTCGATAAGGAGAGTTTTCTCTATTACAATCGGCAAGAAGCAGCCTTTTGATAGATCTTGAATCTATGTATTTATACAAATTGTCTCAACTCAAAACAGTTGGACTTCTTATAATTAAAAATAGTAAATATTTTTTAATAAGGAAACAAAATGTAAAATCTGCAGAGCTCCACTAGCATTTTCCTCTATCTCTTCGTTTGCTGGTAGAAACGTTTCTTTTCCTCATTCTTTAGCCTGGATACATCTATCGTATGATCTTATTGATGATTTAGCATTCATTTCTGGCCTTTTTTGTTTTCTTCCATCTGTCCCTCAAATATGTGAACAACATGTGCATGTTCCCTCACTTGTTTCTAGATGTACTTTTTTTCCCATATTCAACACATTGGATGCATTTACTCAATAATTGCACCACTAACCTTAATAGCTCAATTGCTTCCTTCGCCTCGAAAGTGTATAACTTCCTCTCTACCTAAGGCAACTTTTATTGTATCGTTTTCGCTCCTTGAGATGTGACCTGTAATTGTAAGCTTGGGTTTACTATCCATTTATTTATTTGAAGGAGACCAATCTGGTTCATTGGTCATCAGAGCTTCTTCTTTTCTTGTTCTAGAATTATGTTGGTTCTTTTCTATATCAATTTGACCCAGGGCTTCGGAGATAGCATTTCCTTCAAAATTTAATTAGTCCTTTGTCTAGTGAAGACAACACTTCTATACAAGATTCATTTACCTCTCTGGAAAGTCTTTTGCTTTCTGCTAGATTTGTTTCCCAGACGTTTAAATCCATATCACCTTTTATTTGTTCTAAAAGAGAAAGCCAATGAACATCTGATACATCATCCTTTGGTACCAATAAAACGGCCTCTTGAAACTTAACTCAAGTTGAGCAATCTTATCTTTATTTAATATAGATATCTTTTAGAGTGATCTCTACTGCCTGGTAGCATTTATGGATGGCATCGACCATCATGAAGAGATCTTGTTGGGCTATTTCTAGTTTTTCATTTACCTCCAGTGCTTGAGTCTGAAAAGTTGATATCTCTATTGATGTACCTTCACTCAAGTCTAACCTATCTTGCAATTTCTTTATTAACTCTTCTTGTTGAGTGACCAATCTTTTGTTGGCCTGTGAATTCTGATGGAGCTCTTCAAGGTTAGCTTGCATCCATTGAATTTGATGCCTATCATAAGCTCTGATGTGTTCAAAATATTGGTTCATCTTATTCTTCACATTTTGTTCCATGGTCATTATTTAGTCTTGCAACTTCCCTACCAACAGGTCCCTCTATTTTAGTTGCTCGGCTAAATTTTCTACAGACCATTGATTAGCAGTGACAAAAGTACCCAATGAACCTGCAACTTCCTTTGTGAATTATGTATCATCTTGGTTTTTTCCATTGTACACCATTCTTTTTCTTTTTACTATCACTCCAGATTTCTAATGTGTTTATTGTTTAACTGGCCCTTTGTTTCTTTTTGAAGAAGAATTCTGAAGGAGGCATCTCTTTGGGTGAAATTGGGGTGATATCACTTATAAAATGACTTCGGAACTAGGATTTCCAAAACTTGATTACAACGGTGTCACTGAAGTAATAGGGGTACCTATCTCTATGGATGGTTGTTGTTCAGCGGTATGAGAATCATATGTGGCTAGTGTAGAAGGAGATGTATCATGCCCTTGATTTAGGAAAGCTTCGAGATGAGTCGTTTCTTGAGGGCCTAATGGATTTGATAACGAAGCTTTTAATTCTTGCATTAAAACTTTGTTTTTCTTTCGTTTTTACTCAATATCATGTTTTCCATAGCTCTCTGTCTCAAAAGCTGGAGGTATAGTTTCCTGTGTAGAAGAAATGGCTATCGATTCTTCCTGTAGTACTTTCGGCAAGTTGTTTCGTCTAGGCCTTTGAAAACTGAAGAAATTGGCCTATTGATCTAGGGACCATCTTTGGACTCTATTCAGTACTTCCTCATAAGACCTGACTCCCCTAAATATTTCATCATGTATGGATTTTTTGTCCACATATCTCTTCAGGTTGTATTGGGCCAAGTGGTTTTCCATGATTTTCTATGGGTCGTGCCTTTTCAAATCGATGTAAACCAATTTAACATCCTTCAGAGCTGCAGCCTCCACCTTTGAGTGACCAAAGTATAAAAGTGAAAACATACCAACCTGGAGAGGGAAGGTAGGCCATACCTTTTTCTAGGATGATTTCAGCTCCTTGTTGATGCCCCCTGTCACTGTTTGATAAGATACTTCTAGACATACCAGCTGGTCTGGTAAAAAACTTGGGATGGCATGGGGAGGGACCGAGCATCTGAAAACCCTGATGTAAGAGAATTTTCCATTGATGAACCAATCTACTATTTTTCCCATATGTCCCATGATTCTATCTGAAATTCGGGCAGGAGGGAAACCATATAAAGCTATATGAATGGGCACCACTACATGGTGGCAGATTCCATAGAATAAATCTTTAGCCTTGTCTTCCCACAGCTTGGAGTGATAGAAGTGAATAGGTTCAGCGTTGGTCAGGGTCCAGCTCCAGTTCATCAGTGAAAAATGGGTTATGAAGCAAACAACATCCATGATATATGTGGGCATATAGAAAGGGGCGGGTTTCCCCTTTGACTTCGCCAATTTGTATTCCATTATTTATTTAGCCAAGTTGTCTGATAAAATTTTGGCCTAATTAAAAGAGAATCCCTCAACCACCTCATGCATAATTGACACCCATGCCACCGGGAAATGAGTGGGAATTTTCTTCCCGAATAACCTACATAAAATCATAGCTAAATAAATCATATGAGTATCCAATGACGTTGTGGTATAAGTTCCATGAGTGTTGGCTCTGAATTTCTCCGGGTGCACCCACCAAGACTTGATTATATCAGGATAGATTTTATCATATTGTATACACTCCTGTTTCTCAAACTCCAGCATGAATGAAACATTGTAATTATATTTAAAATCGGGGGATAGCTTATACATTACTTGTATGTGTTCTAGTTGGAAAGACCTAACAACAGCCTTTTGAGAGTTGAAAATGCTCCTGGTTTGGACGTCGACGTTTTCTAGGGCCTAGCTTATCATGTCATGATACAACATGAGCCTCAGTCACACAGCTATCATGTGAAGATCAGACTGGGCTATAATTCTAAGTTTAGCTCTGTGAGTATCGTCCACTTCATCGCCGAAATATTCTGGGCAATTTATAACCTCATGTTCCAGAACCTTGAACACCTGTGTAAAATATCTAACCGAGTCTATAGCCCATGGCATAGTGTTTGACAAAACGCCCGCATTCAAATTTGAACCTTCACCAACTGAATCAGTCTTCTTCATCATCTTTTGTGGTGCCATGATAATGAAAATAGAACAAGGATACTTGTAGCAGAGGAAATTGTGTGAGCTTCTTACTTGGATAAAACTTACTACTTCGCAGAAGATGAAAATGGAATTCAAAATCAAGCATTTTTATTCACCTCATGTGACTTGATTCGAGTATAACTTTACTGACGGCAAATTTATGATCTTTATGTAAGTTTTAAACCTATGAAGTAAAGAAATTCATATAGATTCTTAACCAAAACAGAATTTAATCAATGGCTCATACACATAGTACACAAAGATTTTATACCAGAAACCCTCAACCAGGAAAATATTCCTTATATTCATATATTTGAATTTCACCATTCACCATACAACATATACAATGTTTTTAGGTATTCCGTAGATACCAAAACCCTAATCCCTTAATCCGAGATTAATTTAGTAAACCGTTAAAAATAGCAAAAACCGCCCAAAAAAAACAATTTGGGGGAATGTTGCTCGTAACCAAAGGGGGCATACCTGCCCCCCCCTGGGACCCCCCTAGGAAAGCGCCCAACACACACACACATGCAAATAATACAACACATACCCAACATTCTCCCACTTGTTGTTTTCTTTGCATCCAGGGGTCCAAGGGATTATATAGTCAACAATCCAAGGCAACAATGCTCATTGTTACTCTAAACTAGGAGAAATTTTATGTGCTCACATACTTTGTCAATGAATATGCAACATTCTTCAAAGTGTCAACCTTTTCCAGCAACACCTTCTTTTCCTCAACCATGTCTCTCACAAAGTGATACTGAACATCAATATGTTTTTTCTTCGAATGATAAGTTGGGTTCTTTGCCAAGAAGATTTCACTCTGACTGTCACAATCTAATCTCACTACTTGTTGTACCAACCCAATACCTGAACACAATATTTGTAACCATATTGCTTCCTTTCTTGCATGAGTGGTTTCCATGTATTCAGCTTCTATAGTTTAGAGTGCCACTACAGCTTGTCTTTTTCTTATCCAACTGATTGCTCCTCCAAATAGGTTAAACACATACCCACTTGTAGATCTTTTGCGATCCAGATCTCCAGCCCAGTCCGCATCAACAAAACCATGTATGTCCACCACTCTGTCCAATCCTAGTCTTCCTTGGTATCAAAATCCATAACTGGTAGTTCCACAAAGATACATGAAGACCCTATTTACTGTTGTCCAATGCTCCTTCCTTGGTTTTGACATATACCTTCTCAAAACTCCCACTGCATGTGCAATGTCTGATCTAGTATAGACCATTGCATACATCAAACTTCCAAGTGCACTGGCATACATAACATGGGACATGTCCTCTTCTTCTTCCTGTGTCTTGGGACATTGATCTACAGATAACTTTACACCTATAGGAATAGGAACCTTGATCGGTTTACTTCCAAGAATATTAAACCTCTGCAATATCGTCTCAACATATTTTCTTTGATTCAACCAGAGTTTCATGTTTGCACGATCTCTTTTAATCTCCATTCCCATAATGAAGTTAGCAGCACCGAGATCCTTCATGTCAAATTTGGAGGATAGTTATGATTTTACCTCCTTGATAACATCCATGTTATTTCCTACCAACAACATGTCATCAACATACAACACTACATAAATGAAGTGATTACCAACCTGCTTGGAATATACACAGTGATCAGCCATGCTTCTTACAAATCCCAATCCAAGGATGTATGTGTCAAACTTTCGGTACCACATCCTAGGTGATTGCTTCAGAACATATAGTGACTTCTTTAGCTTACAGACCATCTCTTTCTTTCCCTTCACTACAAATCCTTCTGGTTGCTTCATGTAGATTTCTTCTTCTAGATCCCCATGTAGGAATGTTGTCTTCACATCCATCTATTCCACTTCAAGATCAAAAGCAGCAACAATAGATAAAATAAATCTAATAGAATTTAACTTAGCAACAGGAGAAAAAATCTCACCAAAGTCAAATCCCTCTACCTGGGAATAACCTTTTTCTACTAACCGAGCTTTGTATTTCTCCACTTTACCTTGTGCATTAAACTTCTTCTTAAACAACCATTTTCTACCAACAGATTTTCTTCCAACTGGCACCTCAACTATATCCCATGCCTCATTATTATACAAGGCATCAATTTCTTCAACCATGGCCTTCTTCCAGAGTTTACTATCCTCTGAATTCACTGCTTCCCTGACAGTTCTAGGATCATCATCATTAATAGATAAAGAAAAATTGGAATGGAAATCAAGTGGACTATACCTTTTTGGTTGCCTTTTATCTCTCATTGATCTCCTCAATATTGGGGTATGAGTTTCTTCTTCTTCTTATGTTGCTTCCACTTCTTCAGATGATTCATATTTTGCATCATCCAACTCAAGCTCTATTTTCTCAGGTTCATCTTGGGTTGGTAGGAATTCTTGTTTGGACACATCTTTTACCTCTCTAAAAACAACATCTCGACTGTAAACAGTCTTCTTGGTTTCTGGGTTCCAAAGCTTATAAGCTTTCACACCATCTTTATAACCAATAAAGATACACTTTTCAGCCTTTTTATCCAGCTTACTCCTATTTTCCTTTGGAACATGTACATAAACATCACAACCAAACACTTTAAGATGTTGAAGAGAGGGTTTCTTTCCAGACCATACCTCGTGTGGAGTTTTATCATCCAACGCTGATGAAGGTGATCGATTGACCAGGTAACATGTTGTACCCACTGCCTCTGCCCATAATTCTTATCCTAAGCCGACACCACTGAGCATGCTCCTTGATTTTTCCATCAGTGTCTTGTTCATCCTTTCTACAACTCCATTCTGTTGAGGAGTGTATGGAGTAGTCTTTTGCCTTGCTATACCACACTTCTTACAGAATTCTTCAAATTCATTTCTGCATAATTCTCCACCATTATCTGTTCTCAATACCTTTATTTTCTTCTCTGTTTGATTTTCTACCAGAGCCTTAAACTCTTTAAATTTATCAAATACCTCAGATTTCTTTCTAAGAAAATAAATCCATCAGTTCCTTTAAAAATCATCTATGAATGAAACATAATACATAGATTTACCTAGGGATGGAACAGGAATAGGTCCAAACACA
>JASDQU010192327.1:12878-28877 GCA_032191745.1 Picea mariana | reverse complement strand
TCTATTATTAAACTTATGTTTTTAAGAAATGAAATATACCGCAACAATCTACAGAGACTCTATTTTATTATGACTATAATTTTGAATCTAACGGATGAATATTATAATTTATAGAATTTTTTGAAGTTGAACACGTTGAAAACGTTGCAGATTTTAAACAAATGTTTTTCTACACCTTGTATCTATATTAATTTTTACTTAAGAGTAAAATCTAAAATTACCCTTTTGAAGAGAACAGTTTAATGATTATGAATATAAATTTTCCATAATTTTTCACTGTGTATTTTTAGAGATATGGATTTTTCATTTCACCGAATCATAATCTCACCTAAAAATATTATGCAGTGATTTTTTTATAAAATTAAATAAAATTAGATAAAAACAATGAAAATGAAAACAAATTATACCCAATGAAAGTAGATTCAATTCTAAAAATGTTGGTATCATTTATGAAACTAAATTTTGAGTATTTGTAGGAGTCTTCTACCTCCAAAGATGAACTAAGATAGAGAGAATTTGTAGTTTCTTGCAAACAGTCCCATTTTCAGGTTTTCGGCCGAAATATTCTTTCGGCCGAAACCTAGTTTTTAACGAAATCCGTTAAAAACAAACGTTCCGGCCGAAAAGTCTTTCAAACGAAATATTCTTACCATGGGAAAACAATTCATCCAAAAAACATTGTACATGAATTTCGAGGGCGTCGTTAAATTTGACGTGCAAATTTTCGACCGAAAAACGATTCAGCCGAAAAAATTCCTAGCGACATTTTTTCGGCCAAAAAATTGCCGCTAGAAATTTTGGAGACCTGATTTTCACGAAAGTGTTACCCAACTTCATGATTTTACCCTCATACCATTATCCATCAAAAAAACTTGGGTCCATTACCCAAACCTAGGTTCTCCATCTTCTCATGGCCATAATTCTCTAACCGTGAGGAGTTATGTGACATTCCACATACCACCGGAAATGGAATGACAAGCACTATACATCTAGGATAGTTTCAATGACAAATTCACTGACCTTCATCTCATTATTCCACAAATAAGCATGGGTTATCTAACCATACTTCTAGGATAGCTCAATCCACAAAGCGTCTTCCCATGAGGGCTTTCACCATAAGGGGACCACTTTGAAGATCATCCATTTCTACTTATTATCAAACATGACAAGAAAATAAATAGTCATATTTACATCAAAAAATCTTGGGTCCATTACCCAACCTTTGTGCTACGGGGATTTCTTCAAGGGTTGACATCAATGACAACCAACCTTAATCAACAGTCATGATATCATTATCTCATCCTATCCTACCGATTTATCAATCCACTACACAAAGGTAGTAACCGTATTTCTCAATCAACCAACTGCAAGAAAACCATACTATGTAAAACTTGTGCCCATTCTTAACGATGCAATCAAATAACCATACATACGTAGTGGAAGGAAATGCCACAAGCACCCTGATTTCATTAATCATTTTTCCATTAAAAACACGCAGCATTGATTCATTCTTATAGGAACGCTACTCATACCAATGCATCAAACGCATCATTGTGTATTGATCAATTACGAACACTGTTGGATTATTGATTAAATAAACACAAGGACAACGCATATATATTTGATTAACAATTCATTTTAATTAACCATGCTGAGCTTATACACTCAATAATAACAATTGCATAGCCTAGATGCTAAACCAGAACCACTATCATAGAATCCACTTTGGTCGAGCCAGTTAATTACTTCTGTCAACAATACATAACAATCAATAGTAGACCCAACAAGCAACAATGGTCTTCTCTGTCAGCCCTCGGACTTGGGAGTTAAGGGTTTTCCCCATGGCCAACACAGGGAGACTGAGGTCAATTCCTCTCAATAGAGAAAACCTCCGAGACCAATGGTGTACAGACAAAGAATGACACAATTTACTTCGTGGTCAAGGTGATGAATCCCATGACATGAGAGGTATGAGAAGAGGGGCCAGGCTCCAATTGGGATTTTTAATGAATTAGCACAGGCATGGTATGACCCTCATGGTTATCTCAACCAACCAACTAACAACGTTGATAAGAAGAAGAGATGAGAAGAAAAAACATAACCTACTGCATGACCAACAAAAACATGAACAACCCAATGCCAAAAATAATGCGCAACATGACCAAGCATCCCAAACCCATTAAACCCCATAAAATCTAAGACTGGGTATAATAATATAAAAAGCGTGAAGACAACCAATGACTCCAAACCAAATGAAAATGCTTCAACTAAACCAACAAAGAGACAGAGAGCCTTTATGGCTACTAACACATCAGGGGGAACAATAACGTTGTAACTTCAAACATTTTTGCGGAGAAAACCATCAACACTTCATCTAAAAAGATCACAATTTCACACAGTTTCCATACTCAAGGAGAACACAACGTTATTGTTGGTCGAGCGGTTCCTCTTTGCTAGGAAGTTGAAGGATAACCATAGCAACAAAATTGAACAATAGCCTGATTAGGGTGGCGGCCAGTGAAGGAGTAAGGGTGGAGGCCAACGAAGGAGTAAGGGTGGTGTGCAGTAAATGCACATTGCCTCCATTCACAGAGCATTAATTCCATAGTACATGCTAGTGAGTTTTTCATCAACACAATTAATCAAACCATGTATTGGAACCATCACCCATTAAAACCAATAGCATGGCCATATCACATTTCTAACTTATGCCATAACATAATTCAACCAAGTTCCATATAATTCAACAATTCACATAACCATTAGCATCTATTACCTTGTCAAATGCACCACCAACATTCTATCCATCCAAATAATACCATATGCATATTAACCATATAACTCAATCAAATCGCATAAGTATTACTTGCTAGCTAGGATTTAACCATACTCATTTAAATCTTTCATGCCTGTAGTATAGCATCTAGCATAGTTCAAATTCTTCCCTTTGCATTTGTTTCATTGTTTTCATTTCTTTCCAATTGCGTGTATGTGTTATTGCCTTTTTTCCAAGTGCCTTTTATGTATTGTTACTAACATTTCTAGTGTGCAGGTGTTCCAAGAACAGGTAGCAGTGGTGTCAATGAATAGCATAGGTCGTAGTAACATAAAGAACCAATACTTCATAAGACCAAACCATAGCCAATAAAAACAAGTTCTCATCAACCATGTAAGTCGTGTCAAGCATCATCACAAACATCAAATATGAACAGATTTGATCTCCAATCTACAAGGGGGTCCCACCTACTAGTTAATTTTAGCTTTTATAGTAATAGGCTTTAGGAACACTTTGCGGGAAAAACTTCATTGTGATTTTAATCGTCAACAAACTGGAGAATTCACAGGGAAATTTGTTTTCAATAGATTTAGTAACTCAAAACTCATGGTTCCGCAGACCAAGAACAATAGGTCAAGAATATATACCAGAATAATTATGCAACAGGGGGAAGTGAGCGGATTTAATGGAAAGATGACTGAGAAATTGGGAATAATTCATGAAAAGTGTTAAGAATGAGGGTTTCTACCACTGTAAGCATAGTCATTCAACCGGAATATTCCCTTAACTTCAAGGAGAAAACTTTTAAACTTTCTCTTAAAATCTCAATGGATGAAGAAATGGCAAGAAGAAGCAGGAGATAACCAATTCTTTATAAGAAAGTAGTGGAAATATATAACAATTTCAAGGGTGCCTTCGGAGGAAACATCATAACAGTTGTGTAAGCTTGATTCTTGTTGACTAACAATGTTTTGCAGGAGTGTCACCGTGGAAAAATTGATCCAGCATCTTGTTTTCGACTGAAATCAAAAATATGTCAAAACAAAAAATCTAACAGAATAAAATGCAAAAAATTAAAATAGTGGAAATAAAGTGACAGAAAAGTAGAAGAAGTAGGAAAAAATTAAAACAGAAAACAGAAAACAACTATTGTAAGCATAAAAATAGCGGCAAATTGAAAACGGAGCTATACTACTAAAATATCGAAAATCCAGACAATGTTAGTTCTTTTCAAGTTGGTTCCACGTAATTCTTTAATTGAGAACCATTAGTGCTATAGGAAAACAATCGCTCATGTAAATCCTTTAGAATGTAAGAATTTGTACCTAAGACAAAAGCGATCTTGAAAGGACCCAACCATAATTTCTGAAATTTTGAATGTCTTCCCCTATCAGCGTGAGCTGAATCCCATAGCAGAACTTTTTCATTGACATTAAACTTGAAAATCTTGACACTCTTGTTGAAATACTTCTTCACAGTTTGTTGTCTCCTTTTAATATTATCCAAAGAAAACATCATTTGTTATTCCAAGGCTAGTAGTGCATTTACCCTTTGTGAAACATATGAAGAATTTAATTCTTCGATCTGTAGCATCAACCTTAAGGAAGAAATTTCCATCTCAATTGGAAAGAGGGCTTCTTGACCATAAACTAGCTGAAAAGGAGTACAACCAGTGCTTATCTTGGTGGTAGTTCAATCTTCCCAAAGGGCATAGATGAGGAGAGTGTGCCACTGACGAGGCTTATCTTTGATGAGCCTTTTGATGATTCTTACCAGATTTTTGTTGGTAGATTCGTCCTACCCATTTCCTTGGGGGTAATAAGCTGATGAGGTGAAATGTTTAACCCTCGACTTGGATAGAAACTGAGTAAGCTTAGCAGAAATGAAATCGGGGTCGTTGTCTGTAATAATCTCTAATGGAATACCAAATATGGAAAAAATATTATTTTCAAGAAAAGAAATTACCTGATCATTTGTGGAATGATTAAGTGGGACAGCTTCAGCCCATTTTGTAAAATAGTTTGTGGTTGTCAAAATAAAAACTTGCCCAGCTGAAGAAGGAGGATTAATAGGACTAATAAAATCCAATCCCCACTTTGAAAAGGGAAAATCTGGTAGGACATGTTGTAAAGGCATGGTTGAAATCCATTCTTTCCCAGCAAATTTTTGGCACTTGTCACAAGACCTCGAAAAAACATAAGAGTCGCAAAAGATTGAATGCCAATAGTATCATTTTCTAATAATATTGAAAGCAGTAGTTTTAGCGAAAAAATGACCTCCTACATGAATGACAGAATTTGATGAGCCATGAGATTCTCACAACAGTTTTTGTGCGTCTTCATTGTTTACATAGTGAAGCAACACACCATCAACAAATCTTTGAAATAAGAAGTCTCCTATAATGACATATCTTGCAAATTCAAGACGGAGTCTTCTCCTTTGATGAGTGTCTAAGTTTTTTGGACATCTTTGGTTCTGTAAATAATAAACTAAATTCGTGTACCAAGGATGTTCAGACACAGGAAGGATCTGATCATCAATGTAAAAGAGAGTTGAAAGGGAACTATCTTATTCATCAATTTCTTCACCATTCTCAGCATGATGAGCCAAGTGAAGGGCTAGGTCATGTCCCTTGATAGTGGTAGAGGTCACGATATTCAAATCATGCTACTGGATCTTGGCAAGCCAGTGTGCAAGCTTTCCTGAAAGATAATTTTGTCAGAGAAAAAACTTAACAGCAGGTAAAGGGACCTTTACCAACATATGCCTACCTAAGATGTAGTGGAGAAACTTTTCAACGTCCTTAACAAGAGAGAAAGCATGTTTCTCAATAAAATAATATTTAAATTCATCATTAGAAAAACTTTGACTCATGTAATCCATTGGTTTTTCATTTCCTTGGTCATCATTTTGCATGAGGACAGCAAAAACTGCCTCCTCGGTAGCATTAGTATATATCGTGAATTGTTTTTCAAAATATGGCTTCGCCAAAACTAGTGCGAAATTGATTACTTTCTTAATCCCTTCAAAAGATTTTTCGACATCATCTGTCCAAGAAAAAGGATGATATTTCTTAAGTAGATTATGAATTGGCTTGACCATCACCACAAAATATGGAACAAACCTATGGATGAAGTTAATAACCCCCATAAAGGCTTGAATTTATTTCTTGGAAGTGGGAGCAAGAAGATTAAGGATAGCAGCAATCCTTTCAAAATCAATGCTTATTCCTGAATCAAAGACGATGTGTCTAAGGAGATTTCCCTTGGTAACACCAAAAATGGACTTGGAAGGATTTAGAGAAATTCCAAAATTCCTACATCACATGAGAACTTTTCTCAGATGACCAAAATGATCTAATCAGATTTTAGAGTAAATTGTTAATTCGTCAAGGTAGATCTAAATGATCTTACTAATCAAATTGTCAAAATATAATTGCATAGATATTTGAAAGGTGGCACCTGCATTAGATAAACCAAAAGTAATACATTCATACACAAAGGTACCCCAACGAGTAATAAAGGTGGTTTTATATTTGTCTTCCCTTTTTACTTTGATTTGATTGTAACCGGAAAAACCGTCAAGTAAGGACATCATTTGTGACCCTACAACTTGCTACAAAATCATTTCCATGTCAAGGAGAGGGAAGTGATATTTAATACTAACTCGATTTAATGCACAAAAATCAACACACAATCCGATCTGACCAGTTGTCTTCCGAATAGGAACCAGATTTGAAACCCATTCAAGATACTTGACCGGAAAGATGATTCCATCCTTCAAGAGTTTTTCCAACTCCTTTCAAATAGTTGCTTCTAGCACAGGGTTAATAGGTCTTTGCTTCTTCCTGACTGATTTTATGCCTTCCTAAATAGGGATGGCATGTTGTATAATACCAAGATCAAAACCACCAAGATCCTCATAAGACAAAGAAAAAACATCTTGAAACTCACCAAGCAACTTGGAAAACTTCGCTCTCTCTTCATCCGAACATTTGGCACCTATTTTAACATTCTTTGGAGTCTCGGGTGTCCCAATGTTCAAGGATATGGTTTCACGCACCTTACTTTTTGTATCACCTTCTTTTTATTCCTCCTTGTTGCCTACATCACTCGACGAAAATGAGCTCTCTAGAGGAGTCAGGCCTTTAGGAATCTTGTTATCTTCTATGGATATAATCTCCTTAGGCTTAAAAGGTTCATTTTGGATGAAAGCACAAATTATATCATCGTTAGGGAAGACATGCCAAGATTTATATTATTGGGGATATGTGGACGATACAAATATTGGAAGGTACTATCTGGTCTGTGTGGCAAAATTTGTTGGGTAGGAGAAGCTGCAAAAATAGATAATCGGTCAGCCATTGAGTTTAGCTCCCTATTTGCATGAGTCATATTGAAAGATAATAGGTTCGAGATAAGTGCCCAAATAGTTTGGGTGTATCATTTCATCAAATTGTTGCTAGGGGAATAAATATTACGTACAAGGTTAACAACAAGCTCAGAATCCCCAAAAATTGAAAGGTGACCACAACAAAGATTATAGGCATTTTCAATGCCTAATAATAAAGCTTCAAATTCAGTGACATTGTTTGTGAAAGAAAATTCCAATCTATAAGAAAGGTTATGGATTTTTCCTACAGGACAAATCAAGACAATACCAGCTCCATTACCTTCATTAGAGAATCAACCATCAAAGTGCATGTGACACATACCATCATCTAAAACGATTTGTTCCAAAGGAACATTATCCTCCTCAGCAAATATGGAGTACACTCCTAGGTCCTCTTTGATATAGTTTACATTAGGTTGTGGGACACTCTCTATGTAAGGTGATATCCTTCCCTCTCTAAGTACTATAATTTTTTTACCGTCCCGAGGAATGGACAAATGTGTTCCATCAAGGGGTAACCAGCCATTAGGGCTTGCCAATCCCTTCCCAATATGATTGAGTAATTTTTTACTGGCATATCAATTACTTGAATACTAAGGGTTGTCCTTATTTCATGGTGGGCACACAAAAATAAGGTCACATATTTTAATCTCACCCATGGTTGATTGTTGTAGACTATTATAGGAGAGCATACTTCTAGTGTTTTCATTTGTACAAGAAAATCCTATCTCTTCCATAATAATCTGTGACATCACACTTGGGCCCACACTGCCATCAATGAGGCAACAATGGGCAATCTTATCCATAATATTTACAGAAATATAAAAAGGGGGATTTTTTATAGGGTATCTAAGGTTATGTATGCCTACTTTATTTACAGAGGAGTCCTCTTTGTTTACCTCTTCAGAGAGGTTCGCTACAGCAGAATGTTTTCCTTCCATGAATTGTCTCAGATGCCTCTGTTGTTCAGGGATGACAACCATGTCTAGAAGGGTTTCATCTACTTTGATGTTGGCCAACTGATTCAAGATATTGTATTTGGAAGAGGTGGAAGGAGGAGTGATTCCTTGACTCTTAGGAATTTTAGGAACCAGGAGAGTAGCAGCAGTTGAGGATGAGCTCGAGATAGAAAAACCGCGAGGAGGATAAAATTTTCCCTTGGGAGCATAAGCTTTGTTTCTAGTGTTGATGACCATGATGTCTTCTGGCTCTGCAAAATATAGGACAGCGATAGTAGCTTCTGATATTTTACCAAAGATCTTCTCTCTGGCACTCTTCTTTACCTCACATGTGGTTTCCTCGTGGTGTTCCCCACAAAAGTTACACCAACTCCGAGGCAAGATAGCTTTAGGCTGAAAATTGTTTTCAACTGGATTTCTAAAGGGGGGTGCAGAAGAGGATGAAGCTCTAGGGGTGAGAGTGGAGACAGTACCCTTCCACTAAAATGCTATCATATGGTTGTTCATATCTTGTACTAGTTGTAAGAGAGCGGACATGTATGTCTGTCTAACTGATTCTCCCTCGGGAAGACCAGTTCTTTTGAGTTGTTCTTCATACTCTGAACAAGCATGCAAAGTGAAACCGAGATTATCAATGGATTTTTCTTCAAGCCTATGACGGTAGGGGGAAGGAAATTCATTGTAGTAATACATGAAAGCAGCTTGGTTTTGAGAGTGGATAAGTTCGAGGATTTGATTGTATAACTTGGAGAAACACAAGTTGAAAGACTTGATGGTCTCACCATCTTTATAGGTGACATTATTGTATTCCCTTAACTTCTCGGTGAGGTTTTTAGATTTCCCATAAGTGGATCGGAACCAGCAGATTAACTCCTCCCAAGTAGACAGAATATTAGGAGGAAGGTCAATGAAGTCAGTCGTGGCCTTTCCTTCCAAGGAATTGACAAATAGGCACATGAAAGTATCATTGTCGTTGGCCCCTATGTTATGACAAGCATTGGAAAATGCCACCAAGTGTTCATTTGTACTGACAGTGTTATTTCCTGAAAACTTAGGCAAGTGCTCTTTAAACTTCGGAAGTGGACAAGTAGTAGGTACTAGGTTAAGAGGAGAGGACACATGCCACGGTGTGATTGTGGCATCTTCTTCGAATTGAAAAATCCCATACTTTTTAATGACTTTGGTGGGGTTTGTAGTGCATTGGACAAGGATATGGTGGCTATATAAGATACCAATCACTAATGATGAATATTGAGAAGATGGAGCACTTCTAGTGCCACCAGAGCCACCACTAGATGCCATCCTGTGGATGATAGATGAGGGAAAGAAAGACGAGCTGGATGAATTTGATAAATTTCTCCTTAGAGCACTTTGTTGGGTAGACAACACAACGTTCCTTCTTCCTATTTCAGCAATAGGATTGATTTCAAGTGATAGGCCTCTTCTTCTTATAGAAGCATGAGAATCTAAGGACATGAAAGAAAGGCCAAAACTGAAGAAACAAAAAAGGTTACTGTTGATTTCTAAGTTGTCTACATCTAACTTCCAATCGTTCTTGAGCATTAATATCTCATTCAATTGTTGCCCAAGAATGGTTAAGTTCAACACAGTTATTGGCAGTGTCTAGAATGGTATTAAACAGATTCAAAGAAATGTTGGTCTGGTCTTGAAGACCGGGCTCAATATTGGGTTTCCTTGCAACAGGCACGGTCATTAAGAAACAAAACAGTCAAAGAATCAATATCAGAAAAATATGTATCAATGAAAATCGAGTATAAAATTTGACCAGAGAGATATCGAAGATCTCTCCAATATGGTCGCCAAATAAATGTTGAGGAAAAGATATGAAATGATCTTACTCAAGCATTTTCATATTTTGCTTGCCTAAAGAAAAATAGATGGGAATATCACACTATGTTTATAGCCAACAAAAATAACATCCCAACTCACAAGTATTGATTACAAGGGCTTAGGCTAGTATTTTATCAACAAAAAGCATGCAAGAAATTTACTTTTTATGTAATTTTCTGAATATAACAGTTGATGAAATAAATGTAAAGACAGAATTCAAGACACCAAGATGATAATCAAGACAGATGAGACATAAAGAAATCCTTTATTTCATTCCAATTCACCAAAGAGTCATTTTCTTTACAAAATCTCATACAGAAATCTTGGACCAAAGTCAAACTTAGGCATCCCCGATGGAACATACAAAAGGACCTCTAAAAAAAAACCAAAACTGAACTCTAAAAGTTGGATCATCTTGACATGGATTATTTCCCACTCAACTCTGCACAATAGCCTTTGTCATTCATGAAACCAATTCACAAAAAGACAAGTCTACACATACTATCAAAGATAGATCAACACCTCTGAGAAACAAGTGTTTGATTGATGTGATTCATCCCTGAATATTTTTGTCTACAATAAGACCCTTAGTATGCTTTTGCTTCTATCCTCGTCTTGTTCCTCCCTTTCCTTTTTCTTTTAAACAATTAGAATTGGTTGAAGTTGTTGAACCAACTCATTAGTTAATTTAATTAAAAACTCAACCAACTTTTAGTTAGGGGAAAAAGTAATAATCATAATAAGGGTTATAAATATATAATAACTAGTAGGTGGGACCCCTTGTGACTCCCTTTAGCTCAACATAACTAGTTAGTTAAGAAAACACACCTCCTTGTGACTCCCCATCAACATATTCACATTTGACAATTTAGCTCATGATTTTTGAGATTATTTTCAAAAAACATTACTCATATATCCAAAATAAAACATGTTTTCCAAAGATTCTTGAGGTCAACTCTCATCAACAATAGATCAAATAAAAACTCAAAAGCCATATTTCCCAGTTTGTGAGGCAATATTTCCCTTGTTGATGCTATCATCTTTCAGTCCTTCTGCATCTGTCTTAGGATGTGTGGAATCCTTAAGACTCATCTTGTTGATCATATGAGAACAATCATCCTTACAATGCAAGTGGGAGGACTTGGATTTTCCATAATTATCTGAATATGCGAAAGGGGCAGTAGTGGCCTTCTATTTGACAGAGGAGTAATTGGCCTTTGTTTTCATCATTTTATTTGAATAGCTTATCCCTGCATGAGTGATTGATTAGAAAATAATCTTTTAAATAACCATACATGAAAACTCTTTTAAAAATATGAAATAGATTTTGGCTCAACAACATATCAAACTCATGGAATCCAATCCATACCAATTGTTAAACTATTTGTCGATGAGCAGGGGGTGAACAAAGGGTTCTGGGATATGCGAGGGGTTTGTGTTGAGTGAAACATGNATTATCTGAATATGCGGAAGGGGTAGTAGCGGCCTTCTATTTGACAGAGGAGTAATAAGTTTTTGTTTTCAACATTTTATTTGAATAGCTTATCCCTGCATGAGTGATTGATTAGCAAATAATCTTTTAAATAACCATACATGACAACTCTTTTAAAAATATGAAATAGATTTTGGCTCAACAACATATCAAACTCATGGAATCCAATCCATACCAATTGTTAAACTATTTGTCGATGAGCAGGGGGTGAACAAAGGGTTCTGGGATATGCGAGGGGTTTGTATTGAGTGAAACATGATATAATGAGTGGGGGGGGAACATGGTTACTTATTAATGACAACAACAATCAACTATGATGCAAACCAAATAAAACATCACTGTAATCCAACCAAGACACTTCCACTTCCAACTGCTTCAACACAAAAATTCTCTTGACTATAATCAATTTTAGAATAGGGAATGAAAAATGAATATGGGAAGATGAGGGGGGTGTAATTAGTGGAAATTTAAATAATGGTGGGCAAAAAGAGTGGATATTGTCCATAAAATCAATTAAGTAATCCATATAATCATTCTTTCCAAAGAAATACACCGGCCGAATGACCATTGTGACCCAACTAACAACCACTGTGCATAGTCAAACAATTATGTTCATTAACTAGTCCTTTGTGAATAATCAAATATTTAACACAATGTCATTAAATCAGGATAGTATGCATTCTACAACAAATTGTAATGAAACTCTTTTTTTATTCATTAATATTTGTGCAATTTCCCAAATGAATACATAGTCAATCTCTCCCACTCTTCTCATCAACTACTGTCGACCATTCAATCATCAAATGTAGACATAAAAAAATATTGCTTGATTTTGTTTCTTAATTCATTTAATAATTAAATTGCATACATAATGGACAGTCAACACAAGAATTCATATCATCTTGCAAATATATTGGCTTGCCAATTAAACACGCTAATAATCAATCATCACTCTGACTCATACTCCATTGTGAAGTAAACAACCATTCGTCAAAATGCAATTACATTTTTGTGGTTGTACAAGTCCAAATTTCCTTTGACTCTACACATTCAACATACTGGGCTATCCATATAACACGAGGCAACAATAGTGTACCCAACCTCATAATACAATAATTGAATTGCAACAAAGCCATAAAAAACTCTTGTTATTATCCCTGAGTGCGTAACCTAAAAAAATACTCGTAGCATACACAGTGGGCAGCCATATCATAAACACCATGATGTGACATTTTCCTTTGACAATTTTAAACAAACAGTCACAGTATCATTATCTCATCCTATCGTGTTGAGTTATCAATCCACTACACAGAGGCAGCAACTGTATTGCTCAATCAACCAACTGCAACCAAACCATACTGTGTAAAACTTGTTCCCATTCTTAACAATGCAATCAAATAACCATACATACACAGTGGAAAAAAATGCCACAAGCACCCCGATTTCATTAATCATGTTTCCATTAAAAACACACAGCATTGATTCATGCTTATAGGGATGTTACTCATACCAATACATCAAATGCATCATTGTGTATTGATCAATTACGAACAGTGTTGGATTATCAATTAAATAAACATAAGGACAATACCTATATATTTGATTAAAAATTCATTTTAATTAACCATGTCGAGATTATATACTCAATAATAACAATTGCAGAGGCTAGATGCTAAACCAACACCACTGTCATACAATCCACTTTGGTCGAGCCAGTTAATTAATTATGTCAATAATACATAACAACCAATATTAGACCAAACAGGAAACAAAGGTCTTCTCTGTCAGCCCTCAGACTCAGGAGTTAAGGGTTTTCCCCGTGGCCAACACAGGGAGACTGAGGTCGATTCTTCTCAATAGCAAAAACCTCTGATACCAATGGTGTACACACAGAGAATGACATAATTTACTTCATGGTTAGGGTGACGAATCCCATGACATGAGAGGTATGAGTAGAGGGACCAGGATCCATTTTGTCTTTGTAATGACTTAGCACATGCAGGGTATAACCCTCGTGGTTCTCTCAACCAACCAACTAACAACGTTGATAAGAAACAGATCCCAGAAGAAGCAACATAACCTACTGCACAACCAACAAAAACATGAACAACCCAATGCCAAAAATAATGTGCAGTGTGACCAGGCATCCCAAACCCATTAAACCCCATAAAAACCGAGACTGGGTATGGTAATATAAAAAGCGTGAAGACAACCAGTCACTCCAGACCAAACAAAAACCCTTTAACTAAACAAGAAAAGAGACAGAGAGCCATTATAGATGCTAACACATCAGGGGGACCAATAACGTTGTAACTTCAAACATTTTTGTAGAGAAAACCATCAACACTTCATCCAAAAAAATCACAATTTCACACAACTTCCATACTCAAGGAGAACACAACCCAATACATCCAAGCCAATATCCATTTCATAACCAGATCAGACTCATGGATGGGAAAAAAAAGATTTACATGTAATCAAACACCTTAAAACGCGAGTTTGTTGAGTAGTTCCTCTATGCTAGGAATTTGGAGCATAACCACAACAACAAAATTGAACAATAGCCTGATTAGGGTGGCGGCCATCGAAGGAGTAAGGGTGACATGTCATAAATGCACGTCACCTCCATTCACAGTGCATTAATTCCTTAATACATGTCAGCGAGATTTCCATCAACACAATTAATCAAATCATGTATTGGACCCATCACCCATTAAAACCAATAGTGTGGCCATATCACATTTCTAACTTATGCCATAATGTAATTCAACCAAGTGCCATATAATTCAACAATTCACATAACCATTAGCATCTATTACCTTGTCAAATGCGCCACCAACATTCTATCCATCCAAATAATACCATATGCATATTAACCATATAACTCAATCAAATCGCATAACTATTACTTGCTAACTAGGATTTAACCATAATCATTTAAATCTTTCATGCATGTAGTATAGCATCTAGCATAGTTAAAATTCTTCCCTTTGCATTTGTTGCATTGTTTTCATTTCTTTCCAATTGCTTGTATGTGTTGTTGCCTTTTTTCCAACTTCCTTTTATGTACTGTTATTAAAATGTATGTTGTGCAGGTGTTCCAAGAACAGGTAGCAGTGGTGTCAATGAATAGCATAGGTTGTAGTAACATAAAGAACCAATACTTCATAAGCCCAAACCATAGCCAATAAAAACAAAATTTCATCAACCATGTAAGTCATGTCAAACATCATCACAAACATCAAATATGAACAGATCTGATCTCCAATCTACAAGGGGGTCCCACCTACTAGTATTATTTATCTTTTATAGTAATAGGCTTTAGCAACACTTTGCGAAAGAAACTTTTTTGCGATTTTAATCATCAACATGGCTATGATTAATGTGTTCAGGCTTGTCGAGTAAGCTTCATTCAATTCCATAAATGTCCCAATTCATGCTTTTTTTCCCTAACCGTCGTTTTTCTCTTTTATGACCATTGGCCTCTTTTCTAGTGTGTTGTACTTTTCCTTAGTGCATCGTGACTCTTCCTTAGTGTGTATTTTTTTGTTTTCTATCAACCATATGTTGTGCACGGTCACTTTTTCTTTTTATCACGTTGATTCCACAATTTTTTCACGCGATGTTTCCCAGTATTTTTGTATTTTATTTCTTTTCTATTTTTTTATTTATTTTTCCCTCTTTTTGTCCTTTTTATTTATTTTTCTCATTTTATTATCCTAATCTCTGCTATACTACATGATGTACATGATTTTCTTACTTCATTGTAGTTTCTAAGGGTTAGGAGGTCAATTGTCCTTGTACAGTTTCATTCAACTCCCTTTGATCATTCCTTTCAATTATGTTCCTCCCAAGTCTTTTAGCTTCACAGATCCCCCATCTATGACAGTGTTTACTTCATGTGGCCCTAGCCAATGCATTCTAAATTTACCAGGATGTTGAAAAAATTTACTTTCATAGAGCAGGACTAGGTCTCCTTCTTTAAAGCTCATCTTCTTAATATGTATGTCATGCCAGGATTTGTCTTTTTTGTACTTCCTGGTGAAATCCTTCCAGAATCTTGTCCTCTTCCATATCCATTAGTTGATTTAACCTATCCTTTACTGCACCTCTTTCTATCATGTTGTTGATTGTTTCTACGAGCATACTAGGTACCAGAAATTCTAATGGTGCCACTACTTCCTACCCATACACCAACCTGAATGGTGTCTATCTTATCAACTTATTACATGTGGTCCTATATGCCCATAGTACTGCTGGTATTTTCAATTCCCAATCATCTATGTTGACATTGAAAATATTTGTCAGAGCATTCTCCAAGATCTTATTGAAGGCTTCTACTGGTCCATTTGCCTGAGGGTGGTATGGTGTAATTTTTTGGTGATAGACTTCAAACTCCTCAAGCATAGCCCTGATGATGTTTTTGATGAAGTGAGTGCCTTGGTCACTCATCAAAATCCTTAGACATCCAAATCTGGTGATCACTTTCGAAAACAATAAGTGTGTTTCTATCTCTGCATTGCAGTCTT
>JASDQU010192325.1:18905-30042 GCA_032191745.1 Picea mariana | reverse complement strand
TTCGCTGGCGACTCCACTGGTCTCAAAATTTCAAATTCATTCACTGCTCAGATTGCTGCAATGTTTTCTCCTCTGGACTTTACAAATTTTTATGGTTTTCCAAACAATGTTCCAGACATTAAAATTTGGGAAGATGTCCTTCCTAAATTTGGAGAATATGCGGACGACCATCCTGCTCAACACTTGTTTGAATTCCACAAGCTCATGGATGAATTAAAAGTACATCATAAAGATGTCCTCATGAAACTGTTTATGTTGTCGTTGGAAGGAGATGCTAGAATCTGGTATAAATCTTTACCTCATTCCAATATTCCTTCATTGAAATATTTTCACATCCTTTTTCATCAACATTGTAAGAGGATATATTCAACTGAAATCCTTTTTGAAGATTGTTGTAATATAAAATTCATCAGTCAAAAAGATCAAACAAACCTTCTTGATGAGGAGGAAGGAATAACAGGAATTTCTCAAGTCACTAAAGATAATCAGTATGAAGAAGATTTGGTTGATAAAGAAGTAGGATATGATAGCTCCAGTGATCATATTCATGAAGAATATATTCAACATCATGGTCAACCTGCAAAAGAAAAAGGAAATGATTGTTGTTTTATCCAGAAAATACAGAGACCAGCTTCTCCTTTGACTGAAGAATAAATAGATCTGCTCCTGCATAGTCATGTTACAGCCCCTACTTACACAGAATTGAAGTGTTCACACAATCCCGGATATGAGAGTTAGACTTCTTCCATTTCTGAAAATGTATATCTGATTTTAAAAAATGACAATCATGTGTTTGATGAAACTTTACAGGATGTTAATGGACCTATTTATGATGATGATTTCCAGCCAGAAAATCAGCTTGTAAGCCCTATTTTGTTTCATGAAGAGGACAAGGCTGTCACATTTAATAGTCTTGAAAGAATTTTGTTGATCAAAGATGTTTTAGATTGTGATTTGGAGGAGTATGAATCTGATATAGACATCATGCCAGAGAAAGAACCAGAATTGCCCATGCTTGAGGAATCCACAGTCGATATTTCGAACATTTATCTGACTGATGATACTCCTGAGTTATCTGCTGAAACTAGATATGATGAGTACACTGATGATTATAATATTTTTTCTCTAGAACAATTTGCTGTAAGTTTTACATGGAGGAATGATGGTCTTCAGACAGATGCCATATCAGATAAAGGATGTTTGGATATCCTCTTTGAGGATGATCCTTAGCAAAATAAATTGGAGCACGCAGTAGTCTTTGATGAATCTTGTTATTTAAAACCTCAGGACCATGCAATTTTTCATGATCTTTTTGCTGACCTATTAGATTCATTTAATGGAGGAATATGCTATGTCATGGAAATTTTTTCACAGGAATCGAGGAAAAGTTTGAACATTCACGATCAACACCATGACAGATGGGAGTTGTCAGTTTCCTTTTTCAGCCTGCTAAAAGAAAGTGTGAGCAGATTTCAAATAGGTAGACAATTATTGGATTGGCTTCACTGGAATTTTAGTATCATTTGATTCAGTGGGAGTTTTTAATTAATTAGAGGAGGTGATGTATATAAATAAGCTTGACTTTAAGCATTAGAGTACAATAATGGTTTTCAATATGTTTCCAGTTCACTTTGGTTTTGGTTTTAAAGCATTACGACTCCATAGCCCTATGAATGCTAAGCGATTTTTGTTTTGGAAAGGCACAAGTAAAGTGATAGGATTCAGAGTTTGATAAGGACGATTGCAGGTCGCCCAATGGATGAAGGTACGTGGTCTACTTTTCTTGGCGCTTTATAGGAAAGCACCATCCCTAGATGGAGCCTATGTTGAAACTAAGTTTATTTTTTCTCTAAACCTAAAACTCAATTATTCATTGGTTATGGAGCCGCCCTTAGTTATAAATAAGAGTCAAAGTCTTTCAAAACTTTTGTCTTTCATAGTTCGGCGATTCATGAAGTATGATTTTCAAATAGCAACTCCAAAGTCCTGATACCGAAATCCTGAAAGACTGCAATGTAAAAGTCGAATTCTATTTCTAGGATTTGTCCAACGTAAATATTTTGACCATTGCTCCATTTCCCCAAAACTCGAAAGCTGAAATCGGGGTTTCGGGACTTTCGGTGGCTTATGACGCTATGAAATCACACTGTTCGTTGCCAAAATCATAGGTTTTTCAGTAAACAACTGCCTATGGGAAAATTCACTTTTCTCAACCTTGGAGAGGTTGTTTTACACGTTCGAATAGTCGATTGACATCTACGGATCCTAATATTTCTAGTGGTATCTTCAGATCCAAATTTAGAGCTTAGGAAGGTACAAAAAAATTCCCCGCAAGATGGCATTGCAGACATGGCCCAGAAATGTAGGAAAACGCCCAGATTTCAGTTAAACAACTGCTAGTTTGTTTTTCATGACTCTTAGTCGGTTTTGGGGTCATTTCTCATTGGTTACAGACTGGAGAAGTATTATATATTGTATATATCTTTGATGAGAGGAAAAAAGGGGGGGCACCGAAGTAGATTCTGGTTGTCGGAGCTTTCATTTTCAGTTTAATAAAACAGTGCAAAAACATGGTTTTTCTAGATTAGAGATTCTTGTGAGGTTGTTTACAGAGTTTGTCTATTTCTTAGTTTCAATACCATTTCATATGATCTTATTATCATTTCTTCTCGATTTGTAACTGTTTTGGAATGGAATTCATCCTTTTGTTAGATGCTCTGTTGCAGGACTGGTTATAAATTGTTTCTTGTAGAGAACTGAAAGCACAAAACTCATCCTTGCTAGATGCTCTGTTCCAACAGTCTTTTTCCACTTATTTATACAAAGAATTCACTCTTTGATAAGCGCTCTTTGTATTTTGATATGTTTTCTCCCTATTCCACTATCATCACATTTATGAATTTTTCTCTCTGTAAGTAGCTTCTACCTTGCCTTTGTTTCATGGATTTCCATTGCCGAATACTCATTTTATTTTCTTGATCATGTGACTCCATGCCAAATGGAGTATTCTCCCTGTCCAACCCACAAACCTAAAAACACAAAACCTTTTGAAACCTACAATTTTTCCTCTTTTTTTTGTGCATTGTTGATTTATCATTAGTTGTGACATTATTTGAGAGATCCCCCTCCTAGTTGGAAGGGGTAGTTTCCAATCCAAAGTGGTTTGAGGTCACCTTGGGATTTACTTGCATGAAACCCAAGTCAAGTTCTATTTCAGACCTAGTTCTATAAGCCTCATATGACTGATCAATCAATAAATTATTATTTCATTTAAAATGTGCTAAGGCTTGGCTCTATTACATCCTAGAACCAACTCTTGCGACAACACGCTATTTTAGGATCAATGTGTTATCACATATGTTTGTGTGAAGGGGTGTTTTTCCTTAAGAAAAGACACCATGGTGAAAAAATGACAAAAGGCGGGTTAAAAAACCACTTATCCTAAGTTTTGAGGCTCAAGCGCGTGATACTAAGGTGCATGTAAATATGGACGATTGAGATCTGTGCACTTTGATCTATGACACATGATCCATATCGGAACCCCNTCACTTACCATCGTCTCTCCTTTCACCACATGTCTCCCACTCCATATCTCTCCTCTTCCTGTCACATCTCCCACCCCTCTTCCACCTTCGATTAGCGCACACCTGTTCTCCAATCACCCCCACGTCGTATCCTTTTTCACTTCCGCCTATCATCTCCCACCATGTGTAACTCCTCTCACCTCCACCTACGTGGATTTTTCCCCACTGTTCCTAACACTACAGTCACTCCTCGACTTCCACGTCACATTCTCATCCCACCCTACCATTGTGCCTGTACAACTCAGTGCTAGTGTCCTGTTGTTTGTGCCTTTCCCTATTATCTTCCCTCTGCCATGTCTATCCACATGGCCACCCCTCGACTCATCTCCACATTGAGTGTGCCAATCGCTCCCGCCTGGTCACTGTCCATTCACTGCTTCGTGTCAATTGCTCCAGTCATCGTGTCAGCCTCCACACCTGCCCGCTAATCTCACCATGAACTCCCAAAGTAGATCCAAATGGCAGAGTGTGAAGGCCTCCATGTCTTACAGGTTCATAGTTGACTTGGGCCTTCCTTGATCCCAATGAAGCAGTTGGTGGTGGTTGGACATCATTTCCACCATAAATGGAAAGCCCGGGAAAGGATTGTCAGCTGGTCAACTCATTTGTAGGCTCGTTCTGGAATGCGATTGCATCTGATTGAAGTTCGCGATTGACCAGAGACTTCATGCATAGTGTGCCAGGAAGCATGCAGACGTAACGCTTTCAATGTAATGACTTTTCCTCTGTAGGCTGCTAGAAGACTGTATGTCCATAGAAGGCCTTCACAATTTCTCCTCATGCTCTTTCGCCTACTCACCACTATGAAAACTTATTGACTAAAGTTAAATCAAGACCTCATTTTTATATGCGCACCAACCTAGTTTTCTGAGCTAAAGCGATATAATCCTGAGATTGCATCCATTAGACGTCCTCTAAAATTATCCATTGTGACATATAAACTGATGGGTACTGGGATTACCTCTGCAACAATCTAGGGTTGACTTCTAGTGCTAACATTTCTGGCGCCGTTGCCGGGGATGAATTGAAGATTTTCCCTGGGATTGAATGAAAAAGCTTACTAGTTATGAAGGTGCATCATAGCTTAGTACATCCAAGATTGCAGCTGTGCACCTGGAGACTCCATTGTGACAACTCCACTGATTAGCTGGATCTGAAAGGCAGACACACATCGTCCCATCCACAACTGCTTCTAGCTACACCTGAAGCTGACCCAGAGAAAATTATCAGAAGAGAGAAGGCCCCTCAAGAAGGTACTTCGACTACTAAACTAGGTGATTCTGGTAACTTTCATCATCCCCCCTTTGGAACTCCATTAGTTGTTTCTCATACTCCCATTGTATCTTCTGTTGGAGTTGATAGAACATTAAATTTTGGGAGTTTTCCTTATGTTTTCTCCTCTCCTGGCCTCAGTTTGGAAAGATAGATTTTTGACTCTCCCGTTTCTCTCGAGGTTGTACCCTGGCTCAGACCTAGAACCTTAGGAGACTTTCCTACTCCAGGTTTTACTATCCCTTCCCTTGTTAGATTTGTTACACGAGAAACCTTTGTTCCTCCCAATTATGCATCCTTCGACCTAAACGCTGAGCTATTTCCCTTCCCTCCTAGAAGCTCAGTTTTAGTCTCCCTTGTTCAAACTGCATCCCCTCCTGGTTCACCTTCACCTATCATCCCTATGGCAGGTGCCAATCCCCCTAGAAATAGAATGGATGCCATATTGGCTGCAAGATATGCCTCTCTAATTTTACCCCAGCCAATGAATGCTCTCCCTGCTGGATATTACCTGAAATACATGCCCAAGTTTACTGGAGAAGAAGACATAACTGTTGAAGAGCACCTTGCTGCCTTCTACAGTTATGCAGACAATCTGAATATTGAAAATGAAGATGTATGGATGAGATTTTTTGTCCAGAGCCTTGATGGTGAGGTTAGGAAGTGGTTTAGAGGTTTGACCCCTGGATCCATTGCTGGGATCGAGGCTCTAGATGATGTATTCTTGAGACAGTGGGGGGATAAAAAATATTCTATGTATTATATCACAGAGTTTGGGTCACTAAAGAGAAAAGAAGGAGAATCCATCTCTGAATTCTCCAAAAGATTCAATAAAATGTACAATAAGATCCTTGCTGAGATAAAGCCTACAAAATCTTCTGCCAAATTCACTTATGCTAGTGCCTTTGACCCTGATTTTTGCCTTCTGCTCAGAGAGAGAAGAACTACTTCCCTGGCTCATATGCAAGATGCCATGGAAGTAGAATCCAATGTGTTGGCAGTTGACAGGCTTAGGAGAAAAATTGATAGAGACAGAGGAAGAGGAATATCTGAGGCCTCAACCTCTGGTTCTTCTGCATCTCACCCTCAAGTAGATGAATTGACCAACCTGCTGAAATCCCTTTTTGCAGAAATGGAGAAAATGAACTTCGAGGGGAAGCAAGTTTATAAGAATGCCCAAAATGATGAAAACAGAGGCAACTTCAGACGACCAAATAATATCCCTCAGGTACTTCTAAGAGAGCCTAGGAACAGAGATAGGGAGGATCATAAAATCCATACTCCTCTTCAAAATAATCTTGTGGCTGATGAGGAAAGGGAGGAAGAAGATCTTGACCCTGAAATCCATTGTCTTGGAGATACATCCCCTTTTTCCCATTTAACCCAAACTGCATACGAGGAGTCCCTCATGGAAAACCAAATAAATGATATGAGTAAAGGCGATAAGACCAATGGTAGCCCAAATAAATACAACCTTAGGTCCAAGAAGAAAGAAGGGGAATATGACATCCCTGATCAACCTACCAGAACAAAAAATCCTACTAAATATGTAGCAGATGACAACAAAGGTAAGAAGATTCAAACCCCCTTACCAGTAGCCAAAGATATTGTCCTAGAAGTGAGAGAAATTCTAAATCCTCCCTCCTCTTTCAACTTTGAGCATGAAATTCATAAAATCAGAATCCATGTATCCCTCTCAGAGTTGGTCAAGCACAAAGATTTCAAAAAGAGCCTCTCTAAACTATTATTTCCTGAAACCCCAAATCATCCCACAGACTCCATTAATCTGCAAGACAAAAAGCCAACAATCATCTTAGGTCCTATGGTAGAAGATAGAGATGATTCATCCCCTCCCTTCTATACATCACTGAACATACATGATAATGTGCTGCATAATTTTCTGATGGACTCAGTAGCATCTCATAACCTCATGCCCAAAACTGTCATGGGAGAACTTGGATTAGAAATCACAAAATCTTATCATGATTTGTATTCTTTTGATTCAAGGAGGGTGAAATGTCTTGGTGTCATCAAAGATATGGTTGTGACCTTGTTTCAACTGCCTATGAAAAGTGTGGTTATGGATATCGTGGTGGCCGATGTTCCCCCCAAGTTTGGCATGCTCTTGTCAAGATCTTGGATAAAAAGACTTGGAGGAACCTTGCAAATGGACCTCACATATGCCACTATTCCTGTGTTTGGGGGGGAGCATAGAAGACTTTACAGGGCAACCCAGTTGGCCTACATTATTAGTGATGAAGTAGACCCCACCAACCATCCTATTTTTTCACTTGACACTGATTTGGGTTCTAGTTTATTGCAGTTCAATGATGCTCCCGAGCCACCTCTAAAACTTAGAAAACAATCCACTACTTTTCCTGAAGTTTCCCCTTCTATTATCCCTATTTGGAAAATGTTTTTTGATGGAGCTTCATCCAAGGTGAGTGTTGGTGCTGGAGTAGTCCTTATTTCTCCCACTCAAGAGACCACAACCCTGTCCTACAAATTAGAATTTGAAGCTACCAATAATGTGGCAGAATATGAAGCTCTTGCTCTGGGTTTGAGGGTTGCAAAAGACATGGGGATTAAAGAGATATATGTGTTTGGGGATGCTGAATTGGTTATTAATCAGGTTAGGAATGTCTACCAGGCCAAGCATCCTAGACTCAGATCTTATAGAAATGAAGTGTGGGATTTAATTGACAGTTTTTTCTTAGCTTTTAACATTTCATTCATCCCAAGGCAGGAGAATACAATGACTGACTCTTTGGTTGTTTCAGCAAGCAATTTCAGAGTCCCTCGGCCACCTAAGCTGATGTATGACATAGAGGTAAAATATATACCCTCTATACCTGACAATGTCAAGCATTGGAAGTTATTTGAGGATGATCTTGAGATCAAGAGGTTCCCGAAGACTGTTGATGAATTTTCCGCTTTACACATAGATCAAGATCATGATTATGAAAGTAAACCTCATGCTGATGTGTTTTTAAAGAAAATTATTTATCATCACATTGTGCAGTTGCCTAGTAATCACATTCTAAAGGGGCTGGTCCTTTTGGAAAGGATATTTGATAGTAATGATGTGGCAATGAAAGCTAAGGGGTCGATTGATAATGCTAAGATAGCTGAGTGCAACATTGGTACAAAGGAGAATCCAAAATTTGTCAAGCTCTCAAGCAGCTTGTCGAGGGAGAAAATGGATGAATATGTTGAGCTATTAAAGAAATTTGCTGATGTGTTTGCATGGACTTATGAGGATCTCAGAACATACAACACAAGAATTATTGAGAAAAAAATCCCATTGAAGGAAGAGGCCAAACCATTTAGGCAGAAATTAAGACAAATAAATCCTATACTGTTGCCTATTATGGAAAGGGAGGTGAAGAAACTGCTAGATGCCCAAATCATCGTGCGTTTGAGATATTTTGAGTGGGTAGAAAAATTGGTCTCGGTGAGGAATAAGAGTGGAGAGATTAGACTTTGTGTTGATTTCAGAAACCTGAACAGAAGCTCAAAGAGGGACAATTACCCCTTGCCAAAGATGGAACATATACTACAGAGGGTGACCGGTGCGTCAAGGATGTCCATGATTGATAGTTTTTCTGGCTACAATCAGATTTCTATTTTACCTGAGGATAGAGAGAAGATAGCGTTCACCACTCCTTGGGGTACATTTATGTATGCTAAAAGGCCCTTCGGATTAATGAATGTAGGGGCGACCTTTCAAAAAGCCATGGATATAGACTTCATAGGACAAAAGGACAAGTTTGTGGTCCTCTATCTGGATGACATTACAATTTCCTCCAGATCTGATTTAGAGCATCGTGATCATTTGAAAAGGGTTTTCTTGAAATGTAGGAAATTTGGCCTCTCCTTAAATCCCAAGAAATCATTGTTTTCCATGAAGGAGGGGAAATTACTAGGGCACATAGTATCTGCGGAGGGAGTAAGAATTGATCCCGGGAGGGTGGAAGCAATCCAAATCTTGTCACTCCCTAGATCCAGGAAAGAGGTCCAATCTTTCTTGGGAAAGATTAGTTTTTTGAGGAGGTTTGTTTCCATTTTTTCTGAACTGGTAAAGATTATAACAACAATGTTGAGGAAAGGAAATGAAGTTAAGTGGAATGTTGAGTATCGAAATTCCTTCAGATAGATAAAGAAAGCCTTGAATGAAGCACCAATGCTTATCAGTCTTGATTACTCAAAGTATTTCCTCGTTTTTTCATTTGCTTCACTTGATACATTAGCGATTGTTTTATTGCAGAAGAATGCTGAGGGGATGGAGCAACCTATCTCATTTTTCAGCAGAGCACCAAGGGATGCAGAGGTGAAATATGACATCATGGAAAAATAGGCCTATGCTTTGGTGAAAGCCCTTAAGGCTTTCAGAATCTATGTCCTTCATTCAAAGATCACCGCATATGTCCCTTTAGCTTCTGTGAAGGACATTCTCATTTAGCCTGACCTAGATGGATGAAGGAGCAAGTAGATTTCCAAAATACTTGAGTTTGATCTGGAAATAAAGCCCACCAAAATAATTAAAGGCCAAGGTTTAGCCAAGTTATTGGCTAAATATAATTATAAATCTTTGGGGGTTAACTTCATCAACACTTGCTCAGAAAATCAACAATCTGAGTTGTCTGATAAGAGTTCTCAGGACAACCTTCCATTGGCAAAATGCACCTAGTACAAAGATATCATATTTTTTCTGCAAGAGTTGTGACCTCCTGATGGAATCGGGAAAAGCAAGGCAAGAGATTTAAAGCTCAAAGCAATTAGATATTGCCTTATTGACCATGTATTGTACTGGAAATACCCCTTAGGTATGCTTTTGAGATGTTTAGACCCACAGGAGGCCCAAAAAATTATATTTGATTTTCATGATAGCCTATGTGGAGGACATCATTTCTGGAGGACGATAACCTACAAAATTCTCAGGGATGGATATTTCTGGTCTATTCTATTCGTTGATGTCTGTGCAAAGATCAGGGCTTGTATCAAATGTTAGAAGTTCTCTGGGAAGAAACAACTTAAGTCTTTTCCATTGCCTCATGTATTTGCTTCAGGGCCCTTCCAACAATGGGGCCTAGACTTCATTGGGGAAATTCATCCTACCTCAAGTGGTCAACACAGATGGATCTTGACTGCCACAGATTAATTTACCAAGTGGATAGAAGCTATCCCCACAAGAAGTGCTTCTCATAAGGTGATCATTGGTTTTCTAGAGGATATTATAGTAAGGTTTGGTTATCCAAGCAGAATTGTCACTAACAATGCTACATATTTCAAGGCTGAACCATTGATCTGGTTCTGTGAGTAGTTCAGAATCAAATTGATTCATTCCACTCCATACTACCCCCAGGGAAATGGACTGGCAGAGTCCTCAAACAAAAGCCTTATAAAAATTATTAAAAGACTGTTGGAGGACAACAAGAAAGCATGGGATTCAAAGCTCAAATTTGCTCTGTGGGCTAACAAGGTAACAACTAAGAGATCTCTTGGTTTTTCCCCCTTTCAACTTGTGTATGGAGTTGAGGCCATCTTTCCTTCTCAACTTGCCCTACCCATGGCCAAATTCTTCCAAGACTACCAAGGGGAGCCTGACGATATGATCAGACGGGTACAATAGCTGGTAGAAGTGCAATAGACTAGAGGGTAGATGATCAACATAGCGCATGACTTTCAACAGAGAATCAAGAAGATATTTGATAGGAAGAGCAGTAAAGAGGATTTTCAGCTGGGAGACCTAGTACTAAAATGGGATGCACACAAACAAGACAAGGGTAAACATGGTAAATTTGAAGCCCTCTGGATCAGACCCTTCAAAATTTCTGAGGTATTTCCAAATAATACTTATAGGTTGAAGAGTTTGGAGGGTGAAAAAGTTTTTGGTAGCCCTGTTAATGGGAATTTTCTTAAAAAGTTCTTTATTTGAGCCACAAATGGCTCCTCCAAGTCATTGCAAATATCATTTTCTTTTAGTAGCTGACTCCACAACCCAACAATAAGGCGACTGAAGCTGCAAGATATTGGCATCTCATAGGGAGCAAGCCATCCCCTATGGAGCCTAATGTTATCACATATGTTTGTGTGAAGGGGTGTTTTTACTTAGGAAAAGACACCATGGTGAAAAAATGACAAAAGGTGGGTTAAAAACCCACTTATCCTAAGTTTTGAGGTTCGAGTGCGTGATACTAAGGTGCGCGTAAATATGGACAACTGAGATCTGCGCATTCATATCTACGACACAAGATCCATATCAGACCTCCCCCCCCCCT
>JASDQU010192324.1:10693-23993 GCA_032191745.1 Picea mariana | reverse complement strand
CTCCCGTTTGTTCTGGTGCCTAAATTTCTACTCAATTTTGACAACATATTGATAGACATCTCACAGTGATGAGATGTCCAGGAAATCTATTTCGATTTGTATGTACCTATGTAAATCCTCGTAGTATTTTAGAACTAGATGTCGCTCGGAGTCTTTGATAACCATCTTGGTGCGCAAGGTATGAAAAGTATTTTTGAACTCTGACATTTTGTGGCCCCTCTCTTTCTGCAGTGTGGTCCATCTCATGTACTGGTCATCATAGTTACCAATAGGGTAATACTTCTCCTTGACCACATCCACAAAAGGATACCAAGTGGGCTCGACCCCATATATTCCAAACTCCTATGTGGAACTTTTCTCCCAGTAATTTTCCCACCAATGTTTGACATGCAGGAGAGCCTTAAGGAGTGCGAAGGTGATCTTTACCCTGCCAGAAAAATTGTGAACAAAGAAATAACCTTCTAGCAGATTTAACCATCTTTCTAGGGCATCTGCATCAATCTGACCTTCAAATACAGGAATATCAAAATTAACTTGTACCTTGAAAGGAGAGGTGCCTCCAAAGTGGTCTCTTGATGAAGACATGCATGTTATTATCGGTAGGCGTTGAAGGATATGGGAAAAATTCTCCATCATTTCGTTCCGCTGTTGCATGAGAGCTTGCTCAAGCAATAGATTAATAGAATATTCTTCTCCACCATTTTTGTTTTCTTCCACCATAGAGGGTTTCTTGGGTGTGCGAGAGTGATTTTCCTCAAGAGAGACAAGCTCGAGACCCAACTTGCTATACTCGGACCTCGTCGGGGACATTCACTAAAAAACGATCAAGAGCAGCCTATTTTGATACCACTGATCCAGATTATTTTTGGCACAAAATGAGAGTAGAGATATAATAAATAAATGTACATAGATATATCATATATCCAATAATATAATATATATTTATCAGATATATGACCATAAACAAAAAGATAGAGTAATACACAATTTCTATTAATGAGCGAAATGTACAAAACTGTAGAAATATAGAGTGAAATACTCTCTAGAATGGTGGTATCTTATCTCTGAGAAGAGATGTGACGGCTACTTGCATTCGAAAGAAGATGATTACAATTAGGCTCTAAAGGCCTTTCTAACATAAAGAAAATTAAAAACCCTAACCCAAGAAAATGAAAAGCCAACACTTTTGTGGATCCCGTTTTGGGTAGTTTGGTGTATCAATTTCCTGGGGGCGTAACTTTGGCATACGATCTTTGTTTGGGGAAAACAATAGCTCATTGGAAAGGAATCATCTAGGAGATTCATTTTGGGGGCTCAATTAGAGCCTACAATTAACATTGAGGTGCTCGAACCCCAAAAAACCTTCATTTAGTCCCTCAAAATGGTCCTAGAAGTTTAGGAACTGAAAAACTACTAAAAATTGTGAATTGTCAAAAGATTGTTTTGAGCCAGTTGGACTAGGTAGGTGGCCACCAATATCCACCTGGATCAATGATATCCTCATACCTAATATATTTTCTTATCCTCATCTTTCATTCATACATAGACATTACGCTTGGTCTACTTCATTATGTTTGTGCAATTGTATATTTTAGACACTATTCGTAATTCACAAGTATGAATTATTCCTTCATACTCCCCCTTAATAAATACTTTTGATCTCTTCAACCGATCTTTGAATTGGTCCAATATTCAACATCTTATTATATACTTTGTCTTCATATTATATCTTTAATCTTCTTCATTCTATAGCTTCAGTCTGCTTCTTGTACCTGCATAGTATAAAAAACATATTTGTTGAAGCCCATATAAAAATGTTACCATCCACCATAATACATTGGTCACTAGCCACTATATTTTCCATTTATATAAGAAAATATTTCATGTACAAGGTTCATCAACCATTCTTCCATTGAAAATGTCATACATGTACCTATAACTCCCCCTGCATCATCATAAATAATAATCTTGGGTATACTTTGGCTTACCCATACATCATGGGTTTTGATGGATTACCCTCAACCATTACAAAAATTTATTTATTGCTTATCACGAACCCTCCTCTTCCATGACAAGTGGTTTATGCTTATCACGAACAACAAATTACATTAAGTGGTTTCTAGCTAACCACAAACCTTCAACATACAAATTATGGGGGTACACTTGTCTCTTCATGGCTTACATTAGCATTGAATCAAGTGCATACAACATGTCTCTTCACGACTTACATCATCATTTACTTAGATACAACATAATTCTTTATACAAAAATAGGACCAATATCATCTTTGTTTCCATCAAGACAACATTATCAAAGAGGATCTTCAAAGTTCTTAGGGATCTCATTCTCTATGCATGTCAAATTATTTAACACATTGTACTACTTATTTACCTTGCTTTTCTTCCTTTTTCATTATTTATATTCTTTTGTTGTTTTAGTCTTCGGTCCTTTTGTTGCTTCATTCTTCTTGCTACTTTAAACTTGTTGGTTTTGGAGACTAATTATCTTCATGATTCATAGGTTTGTTTCAACCATGCTTGGACTCCATTCCCTGATGAGGGGTGTGGAAGAGCTTCCTCCCCCCACAACCATCACCAGGGGGTTCCATGGGGGGTGAAGAAAATTTGTGTATCCCCCCCCTGGTGGGGGATTAAGAGGCAGCGCCCCCGAAGAAAAATTTTGGGAAAACTTGTCTTGTAAAATATTGTAATTTCATAGTCAATCTGGACTGTTCATTATATGGTTGCAGATTTGATAGTAGAAGTTATTTTATAGTTTTTTGACCTAGAAGGCAACCATATTTTATGAGAGAATAACACATATTTCATTAAATTTGGAAATATACAATGGATCTAGAATTTTAGAACTTTAGTTAGATTGAGTTTTTTCAAAATAAGGAGTTAGAAAATCTCGTAATTCACTAGATTGAATGTATATATTCACCATTTTTTTTTATAAAGATATCATTATAAACTCTCTTGTATCGTTATAAAGGTATCATCATAATTTATTTTCATTATTATTATTTATATTCAAAACAATGGATCTTGATTTAGTTACATCTTAACATGTATGTTAAGTAAAAAAATGGATCTATATAGAAATAGTGGATCTAGAATTTTGAACTAAATTAGTAAGATTGCTTGTTTTCAAATTGAGGAATTAGAAAATTGTTTGGTTCACTACTTTGAATGTATATATTCACCATTTTTGTGATAAAATTGTGGTGATAAACTATATAAAATCAAATTTACATAAACTTGCATAACCAAATCTTTAAGTCTTAGACTTGGATTCCTTACATTATTTATATTAATATTATTTATAACTTGTATTAAAAGAAAGTTGATTAAGGTTATTTAATGACATTAATACTGTGTCTCTTACTATTATTAATCAATTTAATTATAATTTAATAAACTAACTAGTGTTGAGTTAGTATACTAGTAGAAGGTTGGAAAAACTTTAGAGTGGCCTATATAAAAACTATTTAATGACATAAGACCAATGTGTTTCTTACTATTATAACAATTTTAATTCTAGACATAGTAAGTAAAATTGTCTTTATTGAGCACTATATTTTATTATTAGGAGGTTAACAACATTTTATACTCTACAAAGGAAAATATTATATGTGAGTTACTACATATTAAGTTTACTCTAAAAAATCAATTATAAATTAGAATATCGACATAATTTATTTCTATTATTATTATGTGTATTTCTATTCAAAACTAGGTCGATAAAAGATTACATTATGAATAATAGATTTGTAAGAAGTTTCTCACCTATAAATTTATTTAATGGCATTAATAATTAATGTCTATTACTATTATTAACCTAGATTTTAGTTATAATTTAATATTATAGTAACTATTGTGTCTAAACTTTTAGTTACTATAGTAAGTCTATGAGATTGGCACCATGTTCTAATGACATATAAAGGTATTGATTGACATATTATCAATGTGTTTGTTACTATAACAATTTTATTTATTGTCATAGTAATTAATATTGTCTGAGTACTATATTTTATTATAGGAAGTTGGGTCATTTTAAAGTCCACAAAAGAAAATATTTCATTATTAAGTCTAGGTTTACCCTTGTAATGATCAAAATAAATTATGAATCAGAATAGCAACACAATTTATTTCTATTATTATTTATATTTTTGTATTAAAAGCTAAATAATTGATTGAGGTTTACTTCATCAATAACAGATTAATAACATATTAATATACGAGATTTTTTTTACCTATAATGTTATTTAATGACATTGATGTTAATATTGTATTCACTATGAGTACTATATTTTATTATAGCAATTTTGAGTCATTTTAAAGTCCACAAGAGAAAATATTTCATTATTAAGTATAGGTTTACCCTTGTAATGATCAAAATAAATTATGAATTAAAATAGCAAAAAAAATTATTTATATTATTATTTATATTTTTGTATTAAAAGTTAAGTAATTGATCGAGGTTAACTTCATCAAATAGATTAATATACCGCAAATTTCTTAATGATAAAGTTATTTAATGACATTGATGTTAATATTGTGTTCAATGTTTATTATTAATCGTTTTAATAATCAAAATCAATTAAAAATTAGAATATAGACAAAGTAGTACAATTTGATTTTTTTCAAATACAAGAGGAAAAACGGAAAACCAAGTGAACTAGGTATTGCAAGTGCTCTGTGTTTATTCATAATGTGTTTCAACATATTATATTGAAAAGAACACATTAATATCCCTCTAAAACTTAGATTCCTTACATAATTTATGTTATCATTAATATTTATATTTATGTATTAAAGAGAAATTGACTCATGAATAATAGTTTGCTTAAGAAATTTCTTACCTATAAATTTGTTTAACGACATAGTAATTGTGTTTGTTATTATTATTAACCATTTTGATCATTGACACTAAGTAACTATTTTATCTATGTTGAGTATAATGTTCACATCACTTTAGAGTTTTCAAGTTGTTTAACTATCAAAATCAAATTATTATGAATTAGAATGCAATAAAGTAGTACAATTTGATTTATATCAAATATAATAAGGAATATTAGTAAAAAATCACTTTAGACTATATTGTAAGACTTGTCTAGTATTTATTCATGAAATGTTTAAATGTTTTATATTGAAAATAATATCAATTAACTACTTCGATATAGTTTTAATATACCAAGTTTAAAAAATGTTTTTAAGTGCGTTACTGAATTTGATTATACAAGGTTGATATAGTGAGAAGTTATATTGATCTAAACAAAGCATTGAAAAGTTAAATATTGAATGGTGTCATGTAATTTGCATAAAACATTGTCACATGAATACATTGAAGTTGAACCAAAATTTGCATATATGTATTAAATCATATAAAACTCCTCAAAAAATAATATGAAGAGAATATTTAATCTACAACAAATATTGAAAAGTGTATGTTCATGTTTATTAGTAAATCCTTCAAAGGACAAAATTACATTCATGAATCATCTCCACATGATCTCATGGTATTCGCCCAAGTAGATCAAGTACAACTTCTACACATTTATTTATTTTGGTCTTCTTGCAATGTTTTTTCTTTGGCATCCATGCCCAAACTATGATATTAATTGGAATAGATCCAAGTTTTGTGTCATCAGGGTTTGGTACCCAATATTGTTCTAATATTTTTCCCTTGTATTTCCCTGAACTAGGCTTCCACCAATCAACCTTTACATAAAGAGTCTCACTTTGATCGTCTTGGAAGATATTTGAGGTCACTTTTGCCATCCAAATCATCTCCCCTTTATCCTCATTTCTTGATATAACTAGAAACATATTTCCTTTCTCAACATCATAGGATTGAATGTTGTCTTTGGCTTGTTTCACTTGGGTCCAACATACACCGGTCCATCTGTCACATTATCAAAATCCCCATCCATAATACTTGAGATTACATGGAGTCCATTACGGTTAGCATTGACAATTTTCCTTGTCTTAGGCCAGAAATACTTAGAAGATGAATCACTTCCTTCCACTATTTTATGATCATTGTAGATTTCATATAATGTATCAATAACTCTTTCCCAATACTCTACTTTATTTTTAATTCCTCTGTAACAATTGTGAATCATCATTATCGATAGTGTCTTTCCACATTTTTATGTATGATGTTATTCCTTTATTTAGTTATTTTAAATAAACATCATTCTCTTTGGGACCTAAGAAAGATGGCCTCCATGTGAGCAATTTAGGTCCACCTTCCTCATTTGTATTCCACAACTCAACTGGTTTTGACCACTCAATATCTCTGATGAATTCTTTGTACCTTAGTACTGGAACATCATTGAGTACAATAAATTGGAAGTATTGGACATTAAGATGTTCGAGTATTGGATTTTGTCCCTCCTTGATGTATCCATTAAGGAAAATTTTGAATTCATACACCTCGTCAATCAGTGTAGGTCGAAGCAATCATTTTTCTTCAATCATGCAATATGTATCCATCATTTTAGGTAAAGAATATATGTATTTATTTTTCGAGTTGGAAGGCATTCTTCTGTAGGCTCCATCTATGTCTTCATGAGTGTGTCCCACAATAAATAACCCAACATCAATAGCGATGAAGAGACCAAGTGCAATCAAAAGTGATAGAAACATGAAAATATAACGATTCTTATTATCACTTGTTGCATTGTCCGGTTGTAACAACAAATGTGGAGGAAGAGGTTTAAAATCAACACTCTAATTTTTTGATCTTCCATGATATAGAAAATCATCCTTGTACACTCTACATTTTGAGTAAATACAATTGTCCGTGCATTTGAGAGTGGTTTTCTATAACTTCCACTCTCATAAAGAAAATCACCATACATATCAAGGTGTGGGTCTTCAAGGTACCTCAAGCACTTTGCAAGGGATGCAATGGTAAATTGTAATCACATGTGTACAAATGGTGGGGAGAAATGACCAAAACCTCTTATATTGTGCCCATGTGTTAGCATACATGTCAATGACAAACCCATGTTTGTTTCTGCAATAAATTTCAATTTGACATGTAGCCTTAGGATTCAAGGCTCAAATACTCCTTTGGAAACCACTTTGACATAATTTTGTGGGCATATTAGCAATATCTTCCACACATAACAATCTTCTTATGTTTGTTTAATCTAACTCATGCCTTTTCTTCCAACTCTTTTGTAGTTGTTGAGAACATATGTGCTTTCAACATGATACATTCACTACATTTACTGAAGTTGGTATTCTTTGAGAATGACACATCTAGAAAATGAGTATTCAATATCTTGATCATTATTGGTTGTGATATTTATGGGTAATTGATCTTTTGAAGAGCCTCATTGATCTCATTTAACAAAGAACTTTGTGTGAGTAGAAGGCAACAATCTTAAAGGAGCAAACCTTCCATCTTCTTCAACTTGACGTGTTTGGTTTGGTGAATAATTTGAATTATCCATTACAATTATGTGTAATATTTCTATGGATGCCATGGTATGTGCATGTGCTTTGCATGTGTYGGTGTTACCATGAATGGATTTGATGTGTCCATGCTGGAATAATGTTGGTAGTTATAGAAGGTGCTTTGAGGAATCTTATGTATCTTGTACCATTATTTCTTACAAATAATATTACCATTAAATCTCATGTCCTTTACTTTTCTAACAATAGGAGGTATCCCATGGCCATGGCTTTCTGACATGACTACATTTGACAGGAGTTGATTCAATACAAATTCCCTAATACCATTTTTATTCATGTGTTTCATACCCCTTCTGGCAACTACAATGGCCTTCCTATCCACATGTTGAAGACAATCTTATTTACAACATTCATCTGCTGCCAAAAGTTGGATTTCTTTCTCTTCATATATCTTTGTTTGACATTTTGCAACTTTTTTGTAGCCATAACTCATTTAATCCTTTTATATGGCCTTGTTACATGCATATCATTTGAGTCTATCTCTTTTTCATTACAAATATCCCTATCCCATTTTTTAACAGACTTGTGTCCTCTATCACATCCCATATCACCATTTCCTTGGGTGGCTCCTTGAAATTTTCCTTAGACCCTTAAAATATCACCTTTATTGTCCACCAACTTATTTACTGGCCATCTAACCAAACAATGTATAAACTTATCCCCAATCCTACATCTTTCACAATTTCCATGTATCTCTTCCATGTAAACACCAAAGTCCATTTCACCTAGTGTTTCACCCTCAACCATGTCATTCTCATGGACATTAACTATCATTCCTTTGGAAATGTACATGCTTGTTCCCATGCATCTAGGTGTAAGAGAAACTCTTATACAAGTGAATGTAACCCTATCTTGGGGAATATTTAAGGGATGATCATAACAATGAGCTACCAATTCTGATTCTGGACAAATCTCATAAGATTCCAATGCACCCCCTAGTGTATGCTCAAATTCTATTGGATGTGGTAGAGGAGCATCATGTTTTAACACCTCCTCAATTTTAACCACTATGCATCCTTTCTTTACCATCCTTCCATGGATCTTATGACCAAGATTTGTATTGAATATGGATCTTTCACCGATCTTCACTCCACATTGTAGAAGATCTACTGTGTCTCCAATAGAAAATGCAGAAGAAACATTTGCACCTATACACCAAATTAAAGAAACTCGGTATTTTCTTCAAAAAAAACATTTAGTATACTATCAATAACACTTAACAGTATTTTCTATAAACAAAAATTGTATATTATCAATAACACTTAACACATGCTTCAATATTTTGATTTACCTATGTTTTGTCTCAAATCCATGATCTTCCATGGATATATGTCCCTTCATAAACATATTCCACTATCAAATGTGGTTGAGTGACATCAATTATCAAAATCGTAACATAGCATGCATTAACCCTTTCTATGTCATAAAAAGTCCTGGTGTTTGTATATTCAACCCTTCCTAGCCCAATAACTTGACCATTAATTAGGAGGTCAACATAGTCTCATTTTGTCAAAATTATATTTTCCATTGTAACTCCTATGAATTATTTAACACACAATTGAATTGTAATTTGTAATTAAGGTTAAACCATGTAAAGTGTCTCTTATACTTTAGCAAAAGTACAACCTTCAAGAAAGTAGTATAATTGCAATAATTAAAAATGGTATGGCAGTGATTTTGTACACAATGAAAAACCTTTTCCCACCATCCACCAAAAGGCACTTTACATATAAATTACAAATAAAAAATATATGAAGACTTAATAATTAGACATCCAAGTAGTATTAGAGAATGACAAATATCAACTCATATCAAACCACCAAGTTCCTATTTAACTATGGATATGGCACTTGTTTTATTGATGTACGTGTATGAACTGTGCTTATAAGAAATTTGCAAAAGTTGTAGAATCACAAGGTCCTTTGGAAAATAAAAAAAATTCCAAACTGGATGTTACATTATATGTCAAACAAGTCCCATGAGAAGGCGCAGTGATATTTATAGCTAGTTTAGTGAGAATGTTTAATGTCTAAACATGATAAATTTGAAGCCAAGCTAGAGATTTTCTTCCAAATAGCTTTTTTGTTAATATAAATACTAGATAATTCTCATTTTTATTCTAACAATTAGGAAATCTCATTTTGAATCTTTAGTTCAAATGTTAGGACTCCCTGCCTAAACTCATATGAGGACATACTCTTTCAGATGGATACATAGGGATGTTGAACTCTAGAACCTCAAAAAGTGTAGACTTAAGTTTTGTCAGACAATTATGTTGATGAGGTAGAGTGTGATCTTGTACCTCTAGACATTGGTGAAATTTTTTTTGGAAGCCCTTAACTATACAACAAATATGCCATATTCTTTAGGAGAGAAAAATAATACATCTTGTTAAAATAATACATCTTGTTACTTTAATAGTTGCATACTTCTGCATTGGAAGCAAAGTATAGTATACTTAATCATACATTATTCATAAACTTCAAAATTGTATAGAGATCACAGTATGTTGTGGCTCAAAAGATTGTGATTGGATCATTGTGCTTGCGCCAGAAGGAAAACTATAAACCATTAGTTTTTATTCCATCTCAATCACAAATGCAAAACCAACAACAACAACATATTTAAATACACTACTTATTGCATCATTGTCGATCTTCGTAGCTTGTTTCAAATCAAACACTGGACACATTCAAAGACAAAATACTAACCATGGTGATCATTAGAACAAAGGCACCCTTGAAGAATTGATTGCAAAAGCATAATCACATTACCAACAACAAAATTACATCATGAAGGAAAGTTAGCACTTTCTATCTTACCTTCTAGCATAAACATAAATGCATTCCCAATGACAATATTACACCATGAAGGAAATCTAGTGCTTGCTAGCTTTCCTTCTAACACATTGCCAACAACCATGTTGCACCATGAAGGAAAGTTTTCTTTCTAGCACAAGGACAACAACATTTCCCACACCAACATTGCACAATGAAGGAAAGTTACCACATGCTAGCTTTCCTTCTAGCACCAGCGCATGCTTTTTCTAACACAAAAACAACAACATTTCCCGCAACAACATTTCACAATGAAGGAATACTTGTGAATTCTATCTTTCCTTCTAGCATCATTAGAAGCACGTTGAAAAAAAAAACAATGCACCATTAAGGAAAGCTAGCACTTGCTAGCTTTTCTTCTTGAATAAGCACAAACATATTTTCAGCAACAACATTCTAGTGTGAAGGAAAGCTAATGTACATTAGCTTTCCTTCTAGCACAAACTCAAATGTATTCCAACAACAATATTGCACTATGAATGAAAGCTAGCACATTTCTAGTACAAACAAGTCTTGTGCATTGCTAAGTAATGTTTTGCATCGTGAAGGAAATCTAGCACCTACTAGCTTTTCTTTTAGCATAAGCATAAGAATATTGCCAACAACAATAGTGCACCATGAAGGAAATCTAGCATTATCTAGATCTCCTTCTAACATATTGGCAACAACAACATTGCACTGTAAAGGAAAAATTTCTTTCTAGCACAAGATCAACAACATTTCCCACAACAAAATTGCACAATGAAGGAAAACCAACACATGCTAGCTTTCTTTCTATCATCAGTGCAAACACATTTCCAAGAAAAACACTACAACGTGAAGGAAAGCTAGTTCCTACTACTCTTGCACAAGCACCAATGAATTTCCAACAACAACATTCCACAAATAAGGAAATCTAACGAATGTTAGCCTTCCTTCTAGCACAAGCACAAGCATATTGCCAACAAAAACATTGCACTACACAGGAAAACTAACACATGCTAGATCTCCTTCTAGTACAAGCACAAGTGTATTGCTAAGAAATGCATTGCATCACGAACGAAATCTATCATGTGCTATCTTTCCTCTAGCATAAGCACAAGAGGATTGCCAATAACAACATTACATTGTGTAGGAAACTTTTTTTGTAGCAAAAGAACAACAACATTGCATAATGAAGGAAGTCTAGCACATGCTAGTTTTTCATCTAGCACCGGCACAAGCACATTACCAACAAGAAAATTGCAACATAAAGGAAAGATATCATATGCTATATTTCCTTCTTGCGAAAGCACTGGCAATTTCCAACAATAATATTCAACTGTGAAGGTAAGCTAGCGCACGCTAGCTTTCCTTCTAGCACAAGCACACGCATGTTTCCAACAACAACATTGCACTATGAATGAAATCTAGCACATGTTAGCTTTCCTTCTAATACAAACACAATTGAAAGCTAGCACATGCTAGCTTTCCTTCGAGTACAAGCACAAGTGCATTTCCAAGAAATACATTGCATTGTAAAGAAAATCTAGCACCTACTAGTCTTCCTCTTCCTTTCCTTATAACATAATCACAAGTACATCGTCAACAACAATATTTCACCATGAAGGAAAGCTACCCCCTGCTAGTTTTCCTTCCAACACATTGCCAACAACATCATTGCACCATGAAGGAAAGCTTTCTTTCTAGAATAAACACAACAACATTGCCCACAACAACATGGCATAATAAAGGAATACTTGTACATGCTAGATTTCCTTTTAGGACAAACATAAGCACATTTTGAACAACATCTTTCAACTGTGGAGGAAAGCTAGCGCGTGTTATCTTTCCTTCGTATACAAGAACAAATGAATCTCGAACAACATCATTCCATCATGGGTGTAAGCTAGGATGTGCTAACTTTCCCTCTTGCACAAGCACAAATGCATCTCGAACATCATTACATCATGGGGGAAAGCTAGTGCATACTAGTTTTTATTCTTGCACAAGCACAAGCGCTTCTCGAACAACATCATTCCACCATGTCCTAGCTTTTCGTCTTGCACAAGCACAAGTACATATCAAACATCATTCCACAGTGGGGGGAAGCTAGTATGTGTTAGCTTTCCCTCTTGCACAAGTACAAGCACATCTCGAAAAACATCATTCCACCCATGAAAAAGCTAGCACATATTGCTTTTCCCTCTTGCACAACCACAAGCACATATCGAACAACATCATTCCACTGGGGGGAAGCCAACGTGTGCTAGTTTTTTGTCTTGCACAAGCAACAATGCATCTCGAACAACATCATTCCACTGTGGGGGAAACGTAGCACATGCTAGCTTTCCCTCTTGTAGATGCACAAGCGCATCATGAACAACATCATTCCACGATGGGGGAAACTTAGCATGTCCTAAATTTCCATATTGCAAAAGTGCAAGAGAATCTCAAACAACATCATTCCATTGTGGGGGAAAGCTGTATGTGTTATATTTATCTTTTGTACAAGCATAAATGCATATAGAACAACATCATTCCACCATGGGGGAAATCTAGCGTGTGCTAATTTTTTGTCTTGCACAAGTACATGCACATCTCGAACAACATTATTCCATTGTGGGGGAAAGATAATGTTTGGGAGATTTTCATCTTGCACAAGCGCATCTATGATGCAACACCCCTAATCCCGTAGGGCTACACGACCTACCAGTCAAGGATCTTTGATTCTTGAGTGAAAACGACTCTTTGAAACCTTGATGGTCTTGTTATGTATCTAAACACAGGCCCTTTTGGCTTTCTGGTGCAGGTCTTATGGCACCCACGACCTTCCCCTTCGCGCTTGTGAAATCTCAAAGTTTGGGTGATACCTCCTTTTTTGATAAGCCCCTCCTTGATGTGACCTTGAGTGATGACCTCACATAAACACGTGATTGCGAGTGCGACCAATATTGGTTTGGAACCAAACTACTTTTCACTCTGCAATTCACCTCAAGCCACCACGTGTCCTTT
>JASDQU010192323.1:9237-20009 GCA_032191745.1 Picea mariana | reverse complement strand
GGCCGTGGATGTTTCCCCATAGTGGTTTTACCATGTGAAAACATCGGTGTGTTGATCTTTGATCTGGTTATGTGAGTGGTTACTGAAGGTGTTCGTCCTTTGTTGGAATACCTGTGTTGTCAAACAGTTTGGAGGTAACATAATCAGTTATAAGTGCCCTCGTAGGCTTAACAACTAGTCAGTCAGACCCCCCCCTGGAGATGTAATCCTCCATAAAGGTTGTGTGTTGTCCGACCCCTATCTGACTCGGGATAGAAGTAGAATAACACCTACAAGTAACCTATGAGAAACCTAAGTCAAACAACTAATAAGCCATTGTATAACCGATGCACATGCAAGCAGTCGTAAGTCCAGATCACCGTATGGGAAGGGTAACAAAGCCCGAAACCTGGAAAGCACCGCCTCTCACAGAGGTATGGGTACTAGAAAGATCCCCAAATAAAAATAAATCCACAGAAATATCTCTGACGCTAAGTGAGTATCCAGGGGTTATCCCTTCAACTAACTTCACGTGACCTCGTGATTAACTCTGGTGTGAGCAGAGCCTCCTGATATTACCAATTATACAATGGATTTCTCAACTCCCTGTCTTAGACACCTAAGTTGATTTAATTTCCTTGGAGAAGTTTACTCACAAAATCCTATTCCAAGGCACTAAATCCTAGGCTAGTTTGTGCACCCTAAAAAATAAAACCGTCCCTAATCAATTTTAGTTTAAAGAATAAATTTTACTGGCCATGATTACTCAAAGAGGTATGGAAATGAAACTCATGGTGTTATGACTCTGCATAAAAATAAAAATAGATATAGTGCAAGGCCTAGATTTAACTTCTTAGTGAATGATATGCTAAATAAAAATAGTGCAATCTTCAATTTTAACTCTGCAAATCAGAAGTAAAATGCAATCTTTCGCTAAATGCACTAAGCTAATGATAAAAGCTCAAAGACAAAAATACCAACCAATGAAAAATGCCTATTTTTTTTTTTATTTTCAATGTATTTAAAAAGAAAATGCATGGACTGATAAGTGACTTGATATATAACTTCTATTGTGTATAAAAGTAATCACTCGAGCAGAATACCAAGCAACTAAGCAGACAACCCAACTACCAAGGAAAAATAAAAAATGGAAAACAAAGAGAAAGATGTCGCCCAAAAATTCAACTCCAAAAAGGTTTCCTATCATCCCAGATAATCTCAACAGGTACCACAGAGACCCAAGAAGGCTCAATGATCCTGAAAACCTACCCAGCAGTCACTAAAACAAGAAAACAAGCAAGGGAGAAGTGGTATACACTCTCGTTCAATAGAAAAGGGCGTATATACGCCTCTTGGAGTGGGAAAGAAAGCATATACATGTGACTGTCAGGGAAAAAAGGGCATATATCTTTTAAAACAAGGCTAGGCAAGGTAAAAAGGTTGAAAACTCAGAAGTATCAACAGACTATGTCCAACTGTGATACGACAAGAAATACAAAGGAAAATGAGCAATGTAAGAAGGAAAAATACTTCAACCCTTAGAAGGAAGATCTATCCCCAATATGGTTGCCAATTCTGTTACAAGGGAAAAACTATCTATGGCCAAGGGCAAACCACAACAGACATGTATGACTGCAGAAATCATCTCAATTCCAACATGTGCTATATAAACTAATGTGCAATACGAGGAAGAATCCTACCTCGATCCAATCATTTGATGTCATTCCACCGTTGAGCACTTTGACCCAAAGCCTTATACCTGCAAGAAGTTCTCAACAAACAAGCGATGCAAGTATATAGTGACAATATATAAAATGAGTTAGCACATTAGATAGCACAATACATTAATAAACATTACAAACATGCCCATGGATAAAAATCATATATTCGCAAGATATTGATTGGATGGGAAAGGAGTATTTCTATTAATAATTGATCAACAAAAGTATCAACATTACAGACTTTTGTGTCGGCACGGTTCGAAACCAAGAAACCAAGTTCCTTCTAACTGGGTCTCCACCACTTCAATCCTCCACCAAAGGAAAGCTCATAGCAAAGAGATAAAGGGATTATGTTGACAATAAGAGAAGAGCTTGGGGGATGAACACTATGTTCAGACTTGAGGGACAAAGGGATGCAGACTCAATATGATGTAATTTCTCTAGAGTAACTTTGCTCTCAAAGTTGAATGCTTTCTCTCTCCTTTTCCATAGCTCGAAATTGTGCTCTTATAGCCTCCAGAATGCAACTGAAGGGATGATTCAGAATGTTTCCAGTATATGGAAGGCCAAATATCAGAGATCTTCTATCGTGACATGTAAACCTGACCTCATTTTGTATTTTCTGCCACAAATCCTGATATACGCGAGTTGTAGTGGAGCATCAAGCGTATACGCATCTTGCAAAACAATTAGGGAGCGTATATGTGGAAAAATATATGTTTTTGGCTCTGGATTTATCAAAAAGAGGTTGATAAGTTTGCATAGGGAAATGGAAAAAGGCCCTCTGTGCAAGATAGCAATGGTGAGGAAAATATTTCTATAACACATGATTTGTTTCATGTTGTGAATAAAGAAACTTAATGAAATGAATTTTGGATGTTGAATAACACAATGCTATTCTTAGCACATAAACTCATAAATATGATAGAAATTTGTCAACACACAAAACACTTGATATTAATAACTTTGGCGCAGTGCACGAATAAAAAATGCAATAACTAAGATGAGTTTTAGCTCCAATGACATCTGTTGACTTTACATACATAGAGTTTGTGCTTAGACCTCTTCAACTCCTCAGTTGTTGTTGTTCTTCTTCTTCACGACTATGTTCTCTCTACCTCTCTGCTTCTTCTTTTCATCATCTGCACCATCTCTCGACTAACTAAAGACTCATACTTATATGGACTCTGACTTAGACTTCTTGTAGAAGTATGATTGATTCAAAATTCAAGATGACCATTAATACAACTGACTCTTCATCTACTTAACTAAACTCGAGAAGATAAATATCGACTCAATTTATAATTTCACTCCTTGTCAACTGACTTAGACTTAGTTTGAGTAAATGTGTGACTTTGAATTTGCATACTGACACACAAACTGACTGTATGACAATTTGGTTGACTAAATAAACTAATGACAAGTTAATTGAATGACAAATTGTCGAAGACGTAAAGATATCACCGACTTGTAATTACTATTTCCAACACTCTCCCTTAATTAAAAGTAGGTGGGATTACAAATTTTACATCAAAATTGAGTTTACAATTTACTGTCACTCATTTGTTACTACGTAGACTCCCAAACTATTGCACAGATGTAGAAATGCATCTCTTCCTAAATATTTTGTGAAAATTTCCACGACTTGTTATTTTGAGGTGCAAAACTCTAAACATATCTCTGTGTTATTCACCAATTCTCTGATAAAATGATACATTGTATAAATTTCCTTAGTTTTGTTATGAAACACATGGTTCTTTGATAAGAAGATGGTTGAATTATTGTCACAAAACATTGTTGTTGGTTCATGTTGTTCCTACAACAAATCTTTTAACATTCTTCTCATCCAAATTGCTTGACAAGTTGTGCTTGTAAATGCGACGTATTCTTCTTCTACTGAAGAAAGAGTCACTCTGGGCTGCTTCTTTGATTCCCATGATACCATACATGTTCCAAAATGAAATTTGTACCCAAAGGTAATTTTTTTGTCATCTATGTTGCCTCCATAATCACTATCAGTGTATCCAATGAGTCTAAAATATTTTGAAATGGAGTATTTAATGCCAAAATCTATTATTCCATTTAGATATCTCAATATCCTCTTTCCTGCCTTCAAATGTGATTCTTTTGGAGTTTCCATGAACCTTGAGATTAAGTTCACTCCATACATAATATTAGGTCTTTTCGTTGTGAGATACATAAGACTACCTACCAATATTTTAAACAGTGCGAGATCCACTTTGGACCATTTATCTTCCTTGCTTAACTTTGATCATGTTATGATAGGTGACAAGGATACTTTTGAATTGATCATATTGAATATTTTCAATATTTCATGCACATACTTCGACTGTGAAATAAATATATCGATTTTTGAATGGTGTATTTCTATTCCCAGAAAATATCTCATAATCCCCAAATCAGTCATTTCAAATTCATCCTTCATGACTAACTTAAATTCTTCTATGCCAAAATCACCTATAAAAATCAAATCATCTACATATAAGGAAACAATTAACATAATACCTTGCTGATTTGATTTGATGTACAGTGTTGGCTCACTTTCACTTCTTTGAAATTCATTCTGTGTGAGATTAGAATCAATGTGACTGTACCAAGCTCTGGGATGTTGCTTTGATCCATATAGTGCTTTCTTTAATATGTACACTTTGTTTTCTTGTCCTGGAACCTCATAGCCTTGTGGTTGTTCATCATACACTTATTTTTCTAAGTGTCCATTTAAAAATGCTGACTTTACATCCATTTGATAAACTTTCCACTTGTACTGCGCGAAAATTGCTAACACAGTTCTGACGATGTCCATGCACGCAACTGGTGCAAAATTTTCATTGAAATCAATTCTAGGTTGTTGTGTAAAACCTCTTTCAACTAAACTTGCATTTTGCTTCTTCACATTTCCTTCCGTGTCTTGCTTTGTTTTATAAATCCACTTGACACTTATCAAATCCTTTTCATTAGGTACATCAACTAATTTCCATGTATTATTGTTCTCTGTGCATCTAATTTCTTCATCCATGGATTTTGATCATACATCATCTTTGACGGCTTCTTCAAAAGTCAATGAATCGTCTATTTGTGAAAACAAAGTAAAAAATGAAAATTAATTTGGTGCGTCTTCATTATAGATGTCACACAAACTTCTTATCTTCCTTGGTAAAAAACTTGCTAATGTTGGATCTGGAGATGTAGAACTACTTAGTCTGCTTGTTGATGTTTGTTGTGATCTAGGTGTATATTGCACACTTGTTGTTCTCATTGGAGTATTTTATGTTGTGATTTGTGTCGCAGTGCTAGGTGAATAAGGGACTGCGCACTGACATGTGCATGGTGTTTGTATCACTTCTTCTTCTATGTCATCATGATCCATTACATCAATAATTTTCATTGTCTTTTCTATACTTCCATCCCATGTTTCATTATCCATGAACTAAAAATCGTAGTTGATTATGACTTTTCCTGTAATAGGATCATACAACTTGTATGATTTTGCGTATTTAGAATACCCAACATATATACATTTTTGTCCTTTGTTGTCCATATTTCTTCTCATCTCATCTGGAACATGTGTGCATGTGACACAACCAAAACTTTTTAAGTGCGCCACATTATGCTTCATACCTGTCCATGCTTCTTAAGGAACTATATTCTTCACACTCTTTGTCATAAATCTATTCAATATGCATACGGTAGTTGCTACTTCCTCAATCAATACTCATTTGACAAATGTTTGGTTGCCAACATACTGCATGTCATTTCCATAATGCTTATATTTTTTGTTTCTCCGACACCATTTTGTTGTGTCGTATATCCCATGGTAAATTGCTTATAGATTCCATGAACTTTACAAAAATTTTTAAATTCTCTTGAGATATATTTTTCTCCTCTGTCAGTTCTTAAACACTTGATGTAATAGCCAATCTTCTTTTCCACAAGTGATTTAAACTGTTGAAAACAACCCAATGCGTCAGATTTGTGTTTTAGGAAGTAAATTCATGTCTTTCTTGAGAAATAATAAATGAATGTTAGAAATAAGTATTGCCTCCTACATATGGAGTTTACATTGTTCCACAAATGTTTGAGTGTACAATCTTTAGTGGAGATTTTTCTCTATAAGACTTTCCAACTGGAAATGATTCTTTGTGTTGCTTGCCAAATATGCATCCTCCACATATCCTTTCTAGTTTTTCAATCATTGGAAAACCTTTTACCATATTCTTTGTGTACAACATTTTTAGACCTCCAAAGTTCAAATGTCCAAATCTAAAGTGCCATAACCAAGAATCATCATGTACTTCATATTGAAATATTTCCTTCATTTATGCGCCACTTTCACCTTTCTTCATACTGCACACATTTTCTGATGTAAATGCAATGTCTAACTATGCACTTTTTTCTTTACCAACAACTAGCATTGTATTCTTCTTCTTGGTTGGCTTCAATGTCAATGGGAACATTATGTTACTTTTCATATGGATTCTTGCAATAAGTTGATTGCTTGGGCATTTATCCATAATCACACAATAATTATCTTCCATATAGATTATGTATCCTTTCTATAACAGTTGTCCTTTGCTCATCAAATTATGTTTCAGACCATAAACATAATATACATCAGGCATAACTTTTCATTCTCCTTGCTTGGTTAATATGATTATACTGTCTTTTCCTAAGACAGTTACTTGGGTATCTGTTCCAAGTGAAACCTTGATTTATAATGACTCATCCAAACTACAAAACAATTCTATGTTTGTTTTCATGTGGTTATTGCAGCCTGAATCTAAATACCATATGTCACATGGGATTGCTTGAGCAACATTGCATTCAACTGGAGATATTATAGGCATTACTACAACGCGCGCCATAAACATAAGATTGGTTTGGTTATTTATGCTATTTGAATGATCCTGACCTTGCTTGTTTTGATTATATTGTCTCTTTTTTCACTCATATGCATAATGTCCATACCTTTTACAAAAATGGAACTAAATGTTTGTTTTTTCAATTCTTTGACCACTTGGCTGACTGGTACTTGGGTTTTGACCTCTTCCAACAGTATTTCTAGGACTGCTACTGCATTCACTCATGACATAAATTCTTCCTCTACATTTAGAGTTATCTCTGCCCCTTCCTCTTCCATGACTTATAGATGACTATCCGGAAAATGAATTTTCTAATGGCATAGTTGACCTATTCAATCTGTGTTCATGATTAATGAGGGAAGCTTGAAGTTCATCTAAACTAAACTGACTCAAGTCTTTTCTCTCTTCTAGAATCACAACTAGAGTATCAAACTTAAGAGGAAGAATCCTAAGTACCTTCTCAACAAATTTTATGTCTTCTATGGTTTCACCATGAGACTTAATCTGATTTATCAGGCTGATGACATGGGTATAAAAGGAATCTACTCAATCTGAATTTTTCATTGATAGAGTTTCAAAATCTCTTCTAAGAATTCATAGTTTTGAAGTCTTTACTTTGTCCATACCTTCATAAGAGGTTTTAAATATGTCCTGTGCTTCCTTGGATTGCTTTGTTGATGCAACTCTTGGGAGTATTCTCTCATGCATGGCTTGATGTATGTAAAACATCATTTTTTCATCCTTCTTTCTTTGATCTTTCAAGACATCCTTCTCAGATTATGTGAGGGAATTGTATGTTGCTTGACATCTTGGTTCCACATAACCATTTTCAATTATCTCCCATACATATTGACCTCGGAACAGTGCCTTCATGGTCAAGGACCACATATCATAATTCTTTTCTGTAAAAGTGGGAGGTTGAATATTTGAGGTTGAAGCCATATTTTACCTTTCAACAAAGTTTATGCTCTTGAACTTGTTCTGATAAAACCTTCTTTTGATCAACCTTCTTTGATATCAGATCTTGGATCTACCATGCATGTGGACTACTCTACGCGGCATAGTTTCAAATATTGCGCACCACACAGGCTTCACGATAGTGTTCTCAAAACTAACTGTGCATTGCACATACTACATGATTTGTTGTGCATTGTGAATAAACACACTTAATGAAATAAATTTTGGATGAAGAATAACACAATGTTATGCTTAGCACATTAACTAAGAAATATGACAGAAACTTGTCAACACAGAAAACACTTTATATTAATAAATTTGGCGCATTGCATGAATACAAAATGCAATAACTAAGATGAGCTTCAGCTCCAATGAATTTTGTTAACTTAGGCATTATGTATCCTTTATGTAACAATTGTCCTCTTCTCATCAGATTATGCTTCATACCAGAAACATAATATACATCAGGCATAAGTTTCTATTCTCCTTGTTTGGTTAAGATGCTTATACTACCTTTGCCTAAGATAGTGACTTGGGTATATGTTCCAAGTGTAACCTTGGTTTGGAATGACTCATCCAAACTACAAAACAATTATATATTTCCTGTCATGTGGTTACTACAAACTGAATCTAAATACCATATGTCACATTGGCTTGCTTGAGCAACATTGCATTCAACTGGAGATACTATAGGCATTACTACAACGCACTCCATAAACATAGGATTGGTTTGGTTATTTACACTATTTGAATGATCTCATCCTTTCTTGTTCTGATTATATTCTCTCTTTCTGCACTCATATGTATAATTTCCATACCTTTTACAAAAATGGCACTGAATATTTGATTTTTCAGTTCTTTGACCACTTGGTTGGCTGGTACTTGGGTTTTGACCTCTTCCAACAGTATTTCCAGGACTGCTACTACATTCACTCATGACAAAAGTTCTTCCTCTACCGTTAGAGTTATCTCTCCCCCATCCTCTTTCACATATTATAGATGACTATGCGGAAAATGCATTTTCTAATGACATAGTTGACCTATTCAATTTGTGTTCATGATTAATGAGGGAAGCTTGCAGTTCATCTAAACTAAATTGACTCAAATCTTTTCTCTCTTACAGAGTATAAAACTTAGGAGGAATACTCTTAAGTACCTTCTCAACAACTTTTTTGTCTTCTTTGGTTTCACCATGAGACTTAATCTGATTTATCAGGCTAATGACATGGGTATAAAAGAAACCTACTAAATCTGAATCTTTTATTGATAGAGTTTCAAAATATCTTCTAAGAATTTTTAGTTTTAAAGTCTTTACTTTGTCCATACCTTCATAAGAGGTTTTCGATATGTCCCATGCTTCCTTGGCTTGCTTTGTTGATGCAACTCTTGGGAGTCTTCTCTCATTCATGGCTTGATGTATGTAAAACATCATTTTTCCATCCTTCTTTATTTGATCTTTCAAGACATCATTCTCAGCTTGTGTGAGGGAATTGTATGCTTCCTGATCTATTGGTTCCACATAACCATTTTCTATTATCTCCCATACATATTGACCTCGAAACAATTCCTTCATGGTCAAGGACCACATCTCATAATTCTTGTCTGTAAAAGTGGGAGGTTGCAGATTTGAGGTTGAAGCCATATTTTACCTTTCAACAGAGTCTCTTCTCTTGAACTTGTTCTAATAGAAGTTAGAACCTTCTATTGATCAACCTACTTTGATACCATATCTTGGATCTACGACACGCACAGACTACTCTGCGCAACACAGTTTCAAATACTACGCACCACACAGGCTTCGCGACCGAGTTCTCAAAACTAACCACACAATGCACAAATTGCATGATTTGTTGCGCTCTATGAATAAACACACTTAATGAAATGAATTTTGGATGCAAAATAACATAGTGCTATGCTTAGCACATAAACTCAGAAATATGACAAAAACTTGTCAACACACAAAACACTTTATATTAATGAACTTGGCACAGTGCGCGGATACAAAATGTAATAACTAAGATGAGGTTCAACTCCAATGATTTATGTTGACTTTATAGACATAGAGCTTGTGCTCGGAGTTCTTCAACTCCTTAGTTGTTGTTATTTTTGTTCTTCACGACTCTATTCTCTCTACCTCTATGCTTCTTCTCTGCATCATCTGCATCATCTCTCGACTAACTAAAGACTCGGACTTATATGGACTCTGAATGAGACTTCCTATAGAAGTAACACTAACTCAACATTAAAGACAAGACTGACTCTTCATCTACTTAATTAAACTCGGGAAGATAAAGATTGGCTCCATTTATAATTTCACTGCTTGCCGACTCAATTAAACTGAGTTTGAGTAAATGTGCGACTTTGCATTTGCAGACTCACTGTTTGACAATTCGGCTAACTGAAAAAACTACTAACAAGTTGATTGACTCACAAATCAATAGATACTTGAAGATCTCACAACTTGTAATTACTATTTCCAATAAGAAGCAGAACAATGTGAGGCACATCCTTGACATGAAAATTGGTCTGAACTTAGACACAACAGATTATATTGTTTAAACTCAATCATCTCAGTTCGTTATCTTACCCTAACCATCATACCGTTAGAGGATAGTTCTGGTATATGTACTATATATACATTATTGATGTATATATTAATTGAATTGGTTTCATTCCTTTTCCGCCCTTCTTCATGCCTTCTTGATATTGTTGTTAGTTATATACTTTCTTACCTATATTCTTAAAAGTAACTTAACAATGGTATCATAGCACTATAGTTCCTAGTGCCTGGTAGTTTATTAGAGCCCTATAGTCTTTAGGGCCTCGTAGATCCATGATATTTTTTCCATCGAATTGAAATGCAGTGAGAGTCTTGAGGAAGAGGAACTCATGCACATAATAGGAAGGTCGAGGGTTTTTTTCATGCATGGGAAAAAGGGAGTCGCTTTGTCAACTGAGATTTATTTGGTGGAAGAAAGTTGCTGGTTTTTCGAAGTCGAGAAGACACCCAATGGTTGTGTAAGCCTTCGTGAAAGAGTTGGTGAAGAGAGAGACCGAGGCAAAGAAAACCAAGTTGGGTTTTGTGGATCCTTAGTCTGCAAGGAAAATAATCCAAAATCCGGAGATACTCGTAATCCTCCATTATATATATATATTTTTAATATTTATTGTTTTAAAGGAGGTCAAATTCATTATTTTATTTTAAAGAAATAAATTAAGTGGCGGGTGTTTATTT
>JASDQU010192322.1:0-16660 GCA_032191745.1 Picea mariana | reverse complement strand
AAGGGGGACTGAGAATCCACAACGTGGGCAAGGAATTAGGGGTTGGAAGGTGGGAAAGGGGCTAAGTGTTGAGCCTAGGGGGCTTAAGCCTGGGAATAATATTTTAATATTATTTCCAAAAAAGCCATGTGCATATTATGTTATCCTAAGTTCCTGGCAAAGGGAAAAGCGAGTAAAAGGGAGGCATGCGGATGGAACACATGCAGTTCCAAGGGTGACAAGTGTCCACCCTGATGCATGCAAATAAAATAGACGAGGTAATCCGTGAGGGGGGGTCTCTCATCCATTCGACCCGATTGTCCTGAGCGTGATCCGTGCGAGCTAGTCTGTAAGAGTTCCGGGTGTAATTCTGATAGGGGGAAAGAAAGCCTGTGTTTGTTTTGAAGAATCCATGTACACCCCTGTTCGGAGCCATGGAGTCTGTGTCTGGTTCTAGGAAAACCCATGTGCGCATTCCCTGAACGGGAAGCCTATGTTGAATTCGAGTGGAAGAATCTTTGTTATTCGAGAAAGCTGAGCTAGCTTGTGCGTGGAGTCCCTGTTCTGAAATCATGACCGTGAGATCATCCTGTGACTGTTGAACCGGTTTGGGGAAGCCTGTGTCTGTTTTCCCCGTGGGTTGTTGTGGCCGTGCAGTACTAGACTGCGTGAGGCTTGTTGGCCTATGAGCGACTCCTCCAGGTGAGATAGTGCGCATAGGAAGGAGAGAACTCCTAGAAGGAACCCTGTAGCTGCCATAGAGCCCAGAGACTTCCGGTCCGGTCTATTCCTGTAACCCAAGGTAAGGGAGATTGGCAGCCGAAGGACTGTCCAGGTGACAGAGAAGGTGCATTCTCTTGGGGTGGAACAGGCATGTGGGGAATGAGGGTCTATGGGTAGTGAGCGTGGGAGATTCCTGGGAGAGAATTCTGTCCTTGTGAATTGTGTGTGACTATTTTCCCTAAAACCTCAGCCTGAGCCTAGATTCCTTGCCTTGGGGTGGATCTTAGTCCCATCTCGGGGGTGACCCACTGCTGAGCTGATGAGCAGTGCGGTCTAAGGCTGGGAGGTTTGTGGAAGGCCTGCATTTGGTTGGTGGATTTCACCACTGTCACAAGATAAGTATCTAACTATGTTCTTATTACATTTTGCATGACTCTGTTGGATATGTTATCATGTTTTCCGCTATGTATACGAATTAGTATGGAATGCTATGGATTGTTTAATTATAGCAGTAATGATATGTTTTACTCTGAGATTTAAATGTATTTCTTTGCTTGAATGCATGTGGTTATATAATGCTTGTACGAATTATGTAAAAGTGCGTGTACAGATTGGTAACCGAGAGCGATGAAAGCCTTGGTAACAAGAAGGTGATGCTACAAATTGGTATCAGAGCACGAGTAAGCCCAGAGTTACGAAATGGGTGCGCTACACTAATGAAGGGGTACATTCTGCCCAGCGTGTCACCTTGGGGTGCCCCGGTCCTATTCGTGAAGAAGAAGGATGGGATGTTGAGGCCGTGCATTGATTTCCAGCAGTTGAACAAGGTAACTGTCAAGAACAAGTATCCTCTACCGAGGATCGATGATCTTTTCGATCAGTTGAAGGGTCTGAAAATATTTTCGAAGATAGATCTTAGATAAGCTTATCACCAGGTAACAATAAAGGATGAGGACATCAGCAAGACCGCCTTTAGAACAAGGTGCAGTCATTACGAGTTAACAGTGGTATCGTTTGGACTGTCAAACACACCTGTTGTTTTTATGTGCTTGATGAATGGTGTATTCAGGGACTATTTAGACAAGTTTGTCATAGTATTCTTGGATGAAATCTTGGTGTATTCCAAGTCATAGGAAGAGCATGAACAACACCTAAGACTGGTGCTGCAAGTGTTGAGAGGACACCAACTGTATGCCAAATTGAGCAAATGCTCATTTTACCAAAGGAAGATCCATTACTTGGGGCACATTATTTCAGAAGAAGGGATCGCTATGGATCCTGAGAAGGTTGAGGCCATCCAAGAATGGTCAGCGCCAAGGAATGTGGCGGAAGTCAAATCCTTTATGGGTCTAGTGGGCTATTACAGAAGATTTATAGCAGGGTTCTCAAAGTTAGCTCATCCTATCACTTCCTTGCAAAGGAAGGAGAAAAAGTTTCAGTGGACTGAAGAGTGTGAGAACAGTTTCCAACGATTGAAGCAACTGTTAAACAACACTCCAATCTTGAGGATTGCAGATCCAAATATGGATTTCGTGGTGTGCACAGATGCGTGTAAGGAAGGGTTGGGAGGAGTTCTCAGCCATAATGGATTTGTAATCTGTTATGAGTCCAGGAAGCTGAAAGAGCATGAAAAGAATTATGCCGCTCACGATTTGGAGTTGGCAAAAATCATTCACGCTCTGAAGAAATGGAGACATTAACTCATGGGAAGGAGATTTGAATTGAGAACAGACCACAATGGTATGAAATATTTGTTTGGTCAACCGACTTTAAACGCTAGACAAATTAGGTGGCTGGAGTTTCTGTGCGAATACGACTTTGATATCAAGCATATCAAGGGGATGGAAAACAAGGTGGCTGATGCACTCAGCAGAAAAGTGCATGACTTACATGCTACAACCATTAGCATGTACAATACTGATATTAAGGATAGAATTTTGGGAGCTGCAAATGCAGGAGCATCGACACCCTCCCCCCTCAAATCCAATTTGACTTTTCAAGACCTTCCAGAAGATAGTGTGGCCATGAGGACAATATTTCCTCTATGTTGTTTGAATTTGATTGTAATCGCCATGATAATAATATTTTGAGGGGTTGTTAGAAATATTAGGGATTGGATAGGATCCTTTCAATGATCCCATCCCTATTGTAAGTGAGGGTTTATAAATGTATCCTTAGGGAATTTGGAGAGGAGCCTACACAATGTAGATCGAGACAAGGCCATAAAGGCCATATAGTTTGTAATCGAGCTCTAATATATATGTGAAAATTGTGTATTTTACTATGCTGGTTGTGCGTTGATTCTTTGTGAAATTTTGTGTGTGCGCACAAATCCATGCGTAAACCCCTGTTGAATTAATTTGTTGAATATGAGTGTGAGCAATGAGAGTAACAGTTATAGGGTATTTTGTCCTTGACCATTGTATCTGACATAAGGAGATTAGAATCCATTGGATTAAGCTTCCAACAGGTGCATCACGCTCACAACATATCTATTTTTTATCGTTGATCATACTTAGATCAATGATCCTCCTTCTTTGCTAATTGAATGGAGGGATCACATGATGACTGTCAAATCTTGGGTCAGTATAGAGGATCCTTCATATCCAGTTGAATAGATATGAAGCAATATCATCAGTTAACTAAACTCTTGATTAAATCCCAGCCCTGAATGCGAGGGGAGAAGAGTTGTAGGATGAGAATATATGGCCATCTATCAAAGGGCATGATAAACGATGGAGATACATAATGCGTGTTGAAGTTTCTTGCTCATTAATTTTCAAGAGGGAACAGGCTTTAATTGTGACCATTGGTTGAATTTACGATTTGTGAGTCCAGGATTTATGCGTGTGGTAGATAATCGGTTAACGAGCCACCATGTTGAGATGTGCGAATAGTTGATCTCAACGGTTGATTAAAACACAACCATCATATCGTCTCCTCATTTAGAATACCATTATATGCCTAAGTTTTGAGCATGAGGTCATAGGTCTTGGTCACTGGTAAGAAAGGTCGCTATCATAAGGTTGGATACTAACGTGAAGGATCTATAATATGGTTATAGTCTAAGGTCACATGGAGGAAAGATAAGCGCTCAAAGATATTTTTGTTTATATAAGAACTTAGGCCTTGGTTTAGAGCCTTTACTCATATGAACATCGAGGTCAAGAGTGTATCTAGGGTGTATTATAGAGGAATTTTATTGCTTCCATGGACATGGTGCTATCTATATTGTGGTCTCAAAACCTACAAGTCTGAAGACAAGGTCTATTGCACCATTAATATTCAGGACCCAGAAATGGTATTTTCATCAAGTGGTATAAGAGTGGGGAAATATTTTCCTCTGAGTGAGTACGTCAAAAATACGAGAAGATAAAGGAGTGCTCAATAGGTTCCAACAGAGGGAATCTAAAATACCAAAAGGCTGAGCTCAAGGAGAGGAAGCTTAGTGAGGTATTGGTAGCATGTGTGGATACTTTCTATAGCGGCTTGGTTACGGCTCACTCAATGATCATGTGGAGAAGCTCATTGATGCATGGAGGAAGAAAAAAGACCAAAGAGGTTGATGATGGAAGCAACAACATAGGAAACATGATCAGGAGATCATGAATTTTTGTACCCTGGGAGTCTGATGCAGGAGTGTCGAACCCCCCCCTCAAATCCAATTTGACTTTTCAAGACCTTCTATAAGATAGCGTGGCCACGAGGACAAGATTTCCTCTATGTTGATTGAATTTTTTTTTTACTGCTATGATAAGCATATTTTGAGGGGTTGTTAGCAATATTAGTGATTGGATTATATCCTTTCAATGATCTGATCCCTATTGTAAGTGAGGGTTTATAAATGTATCCTTTGGGAATTTGGAGAGGATTCTACACAATGTAGATCAAGGCAAGGCCATAAAGGCCATACAGTTTGTAATCGAGCTTGAATATATATGTGAAAATCGTGTATTTTACTATGCTGGTTGTGCATTGATTCTCTGTGAAATTGTGTGTGTGCGCACAAATCCATGTGTAAACCCCTATTGAATTAATTTGTTGAATATGAGTGTGAGTAGTGAGAGTAATAGTTACAAGATTTTTTTTCCTTGACTGTCAAATCTGGCATAAGTAGATTAGAATTCGTTGGATTAAGCTTCCAACAGGTGCATCACACTCAAAGTAGATCTATTTTTTTATCGTTGATCATACTTACATCAATGATCATCCTTAATCTTTAAATGAACAAAGGGATCAAGTGACAACCATTAGATCTTGGGTCAATGTAGAGGAGCCATTGGATGCAGTTGAATAGATATGAAGCAATCTTGTACGTTAACTAAACTCTTGATTAAATCCAAGTCGTGAATGCAAGGGGAGAAGAGTTGTAGGATGAGAATATCTAGCTGTCTGTCAAAGGGCATGATCAACAAAGGCGATCCATAGTGCACATTGAAGTTGCTTTCTTGTTACTTTTCAGAAGGGAATGCACTTTAATCGTGTCCGTCGATTGAATTTATGACGTGTCATTGCAAGATTTATGTGCAGTGGACAATCGGTTAATGCACCACCATGTTGAGCGAACCATTGATCTTAATGGTTGATTAAAACACAACCATAAAATCGTCTCCTCGTTTGGAATACCATTATATGCCTAAGTTTTGACCATAAGGTCATAGGTCCTGGTCACATGGTAAAAAAGGTCACTATAATAAGTTTGGATACTAGCGTGAAGGATCTAGACTATGGTTATAGTCTAAGGTCACATGGAGGAAAGATAAGCTCTTAGAGATATTTTTGTTTATACAAGAACTTAGGCCTTGGTTTTGATCCTTTAGTCATGTGAACGTTGAGGTAAAGAGTGTATCTAGGGTGTATTCTAGAGGAATTTTATTGTTTTTATGGACATGGTGTTGTCTATATTGTGGGCCCAAAACCCATAGGTTTGAAGACATGGTCTATTGCAACATTAATCTTCAGAACCCAGAAATGGTATTTCCATCAGAAGAGATTCCCAAATCCTTTTAAAACTTTCTTTTTGTTTGAAACTACCTTTTTATCTTCTCCACCATTGAAAAAACAGGTCAAAGTAGGCGATATGGAAATCAAACCTATGCTCAATACTGTATGACACCACTAACCAGACCTCCTTAAAATATACAGATTCCAAAAACAAATGATGAGAAGTTTCCTCCAAAGATAGGAAAATAACACATCAAGATGGTCTTGCAATACCATGCTATTAGCAACATTATTTGTCTTCGACATAAGGATATCCGGGTCTGCAGGTTGCACGAGAAGTGCCCAAGCGTAGGACACGGAAGAAGTCCTTTTCGGACTTAAATCTAACGAGCAGGAATTTCATTCTTCAGCAGAAAGGATTCAGCGACAGGGCAGAACAACGATTGATGGGTAATTGCAGATTAACCGAGTCGCATCAAGTATAGCGCTAAAAGTTTTAAAGAAGTCAACGGTCAGAATCCTTCAGGAGGCACTCGCGAAGTTATGAGGGCCGTTGATCGCAAGCAGTTCAAGAGCAGTGTTATTTCGCGAGCTCGGGGTTCGTGTGTTCGTAGGGCGGACCATATCCTTTTGGTTGCGTGAGATTCCAAGTTACGAAAGTGTCCGGAGGAGGTCAACCATCGCTGACCATCGCGTCTCAGGACTTCATGAAGGGAGACTGGCAAAGTCTGATACTCCAACCCGCGAGGTCATGAGTAGCGAGAGGTTCTAGTACTTGGGCCCTAGCCAACGGTTACATATGGAGAGCGCTGACCAGAAAGGGAGCCCTACCCGTATCACCATCTCGGGGAGCGGGAGTTGAAGAAGAGGAACCAAGGGTCTCCGATTCGTGAATCATGAAATGAAAAGCACTTTTATGACGGGCCCACATCGACGTTGGGAGATTTTTGAACCATCAGATCCAGAGGGACGCGTGGCGTCAGATTAAGTCGTCTCGGCGTTTCGCTCATCACGATTTCAAGAAGAAAGGATTAACTCCTTCCATTCGCGAACGCCGAAAGCGCTTTGGGGATAAGCACGTGGTCACAGCCCGTGGTCATTTGGGAAAGAAAAGAGCTATTCAAGAAGGGCCAAAGGTGTTGTGTATGATTCACAGAAGGAATTGCCGCGACCTCCAAGTGCCATTTGATCCGACCTCGGTCCTGGTTTTCGCTTGGAGTAAATGAAGGCGAGAAAGGATGGTTGAAACCTCTCATCCTTCATTAAATGCGAAGAATGGAGAGTCTGGAAAGCGGACTGCTCGAGAGATTCCTTTGTACCCATTTTTTCAGAGAAGCCATGTCGAGTTCTCGACCAGCCGGAGGAGGTCTGCACATGCTAGCTCAGCATTTATTGGCCCGGCTACTCCTCCCCTGCAAAGGCCATGTGAAGTTAAGGAGACGTCTGACGAAGGAATTCCTTCTGAAGATTGATTGAAGAGACGCTACACCTTGGAGGGCGAGCGCGCCTCTGTCAGGCAAATCTGCCCAAGTATATGTACTCAGTTTTTGCATTTTTTGAAGGTATCGATGGTAGAGTGAAGCTCCCGTTTGTAAAATTTTAGCACAGACTCTAGTTCTCTGGTTATGTATTGGTATGTAATATTTCTTGTTCAATAACAGATAGTCTTCTCACTCCATCTGGTTTTCATCTTATGCTAAGAGAGTTCGTCGTCGACTGATTCGAACGAATTATGGCAATTATGTTATGATAAAGGATTTATTGTGGCGTTATTGTTTTCTTTGTTTTTCTCCGTTTGAATGTAAGAAGATCTTGCGTTTAGATGATTTCCTCTATAGTCTGTTAGAGACCTGATGTTTACGATAGACCCTTGCATCTTTCTGATACAAGTCTTCCCCCTACTCACCCTTACTACAACTTACTGTCTGAAGTTTATCTAAGACCTTGTTTGCCCATACATGCCCGGCCTAGTTTCTGAGATAGAGCCGCATCGTCTTGAGTTAATCTCCATTTGATCACCCCATTAAACAAATCGTGACATAAACTGATGGCCATTGGGCTCTGCTCCTGCTACAATCTAGGGGTGACTTCCAACGCTAACATTTCTGGCGCCGTTGCCGAGGATGAAGTTGAAAATCTTCCCCGAGATTGAACGACATTGAGCCTCTGATTCTGAAGGTGCATCAGGTATCAGAGCCTTTGAAGATTGTTGCTGTGCACCTGGTGACTCCATTGTGACAACTCCACTGGGGAGAACCTGCCGTGTTAATTGTGGCTTTTAGAGGCAGGCATACGCAGTCTCATCCATAGTTGCCTCTAGCTATGCCCGAACCTGATCCAGAGGTGGTTCTCAGGAAAGGAAAGGCCCCTGAAGAAGAAGCTTCCGCCGCCGAACCAGGTAATCCACCATCTCCTTGTGTAGAAAATCCATTTTCTCCTCCTCAGTTTCTTAATAGACCTCTTTCTGAGGTTTCCCATTTCTTGAATTTCGGGAGTGTTCCTGCTGAGTTTTCCCCCCCTAGTCTGGGATTGGAGGGAGAAATCCTTGTCACTCCCCTCTCCGCTGAAGCTGTACCTTGGCGTAGACCCAGGACTACAGAAGATTTTCACATTCCTATCTTTACTACTCCTGTGCAAAGAGAAGCACCTGCTGACTTGAGCTCGTTAACCTTCTCCTTAAACCCCCTCTTGTTTCCCACTCCACTTCGGGACTCATTCCCAGTAGCCCCTTTGTGAACTCCTTCTCCTCCGAGTTCTCCTCCACCTAATATTCCTATGGTCGGTGCTAATCCCCCTCTGAATAGAATGGACACCATAGTTGCTACCAGATATGATCCCTTAATCCTACCCCATCCTATGAGTCCTTTCCCTGCTGGAGACTACTTGAAGTATATGCCCAAGTTTACTGGGGAAGGGGACATAACTGTTGAAGAGCATCTGGCTTCTTTTTACAGTTATGCAGACAACCTGAACATTGAAAACGAGGATGTCTAGATGAGATTCTTTGTCCAGAGCCTAGATGGCAAGGTGAGGAAGCGGTTTAGAGGATTGGCCCCTTGATCTATTGCTGGGATCGAAGCCCTGGATAGTGCTTTCTTGAGGCAGTGGGGAGATAGGAAGGATTTCATGTATTACATGATAGAGTTCGGGTATTTGAAGAATATGTATGGAGAGTCTATCTCTGACTTCTCCAAAAGATTCAATAAGATGTATAATAAAATTCCTGCCAAAATAAAACCCTCAAAAGCCTCGGCCAAAATTTCTTATGCTAGTGCGTTTGACCCCGATTTCTATCTTTTGTTGAGAGAAAGAAGAGCCACCTCCTTAGCTCAAATGCAAGATGCATCCATAGAGGTGGAATCCAATGTGTTAGCAGCTGACAAATTGAGGAACAAGGCTGATGCAGATAGAAGAAAGGGAAGGTAGGAAACCTCAACTTCTGTATCATCGGTGCCCCACCCTCAAGTGGATGAACTGACCAAGATGGTAAAGTCTCTGTCTACAGAGATAGATAAAATGAAGGTGGAAGGGAGGCAAGCATACAAGGGCCCTCATACCACCGAAAACAAAGGAGGTTTCAGAAGGCCGAACAATATTACTCCTCCGACTGCGCAAAGAGAAAGGGGAAGAGACAGAGAAGATCAGAAAATTCAGGCCCCTTTCCAAAACAATTTTGTGGCCGAGGGGGAAGAAGGGGAAACAGATGAGCTTGATCCTGAAATCCATTGCTTCGGAGACACTCCTCCTTTTCCTCATCTCACTCAATATGCATACGAGGAGTCTCTCATGGACATTCAGCTAAACGAACTGAGCAAGGGAGACAAGACTAGTGGCAGCCCAGGCACGTATGAATCTGCGTTCCAAGAAGAAGACAGTAGCACCTAATGTCCCTGAGCAGCCTACTATAATAGAGAAGCCTGCTAATGAAGTAGTAGATAGTCACAGAGGTAAGAAGCCCCAACCCCTCTCTCCCATAATCCAGAGTCATGATCCCGAAATAAGAGAAATTCCAAAGCTTACATCTTCTTTTAATTTCGAGCATGAAATTCAAAGGATTAGAATTCCTGTACCCCTGACCGAGTTGATTAAACATGAAGGGTTCAAGAGACGCTTCTCTGAGCTTTTACAGTCTGAGACCTCATGCCTTCCCACATAATCCATTAATCTACAAGATGAAAAGCCTGCAGTTATCCTTGGTCCTATGGTAGAAGATAGGAATGACTCATCCCCTCCCTTCTACACCTCCTTGAACATACATGACAAGGTACTGCATAATTGCTTGATGGATTCTGGGGCTTCTCAGAACCTCATGCCCAAAACTGTCATGGAAAAACTAGGACTAGAAGTCACCCGAGCCTATCATGACCTCTATTCCTTTGACTCCAGGAAAGTTCCATGTCTCGGGGTTATCAAAGACTTGGTCGTGACCTTGTTTCAGTTGCCTATGAAAAGTGTGGTCATGGATATTGTAGTGGTTGATGTCCCCCCCAAGTTCGTCATGTTGTTGTCAAGATCTTGGATAAAAAGACTGGGGGGAACCTTGCAAATAGAACTCACATATGCTACTATCCCAGTGTTTGGAGGAGAGCATAGAATACTATACAGAGAAGCCCAACTAGCCTATATAATCAGTGATGAAGCCAATTCTACCAACCATCCCATTTTCGCCTTGGACACTGATTTAGGTTCCAGTTTACTGCAACTCACTCATGCCCCCGAGCCTCCTCTTGAACTCATAAAGTAGCCCACCACTCCTCGTGAACTTCCTCCCTCCATCACCCCCATTTGGAAAATGTTTTTTGATGGAGCCTGTTCCAGGGAAGGCGCTGGTGCTGGGGTGCTTTTTGTGTCACCTACCCAGGAAACCGTTTCTCTGTCATACAAATTAGAATTTGAAACCACCAACAATGTGAAAGAGTATGAAGCCCTTATTCTAGGATTAAGAGCTACAAGGAAAAGGGGAATTTAGGAGATAGCAGTGTTTGAAGATGCAGAGTTGGTGGTCCAACAGATCAAAAATGCTTATCAGGCTAAGCACCCTCGACTCAGAAATTACAGAAATGAAGTATGGGACCTAATTGACAATTTCTTCTCAGCCTTCAACATCTCTTTTGTTCCAAGGGAGGATAATGCTGTGGCTGATTCTTTAGCTGTTTCAGCTAGCCAGTTCAATGTCCCTCAGCCACCTATGGTCAAATATGATGTTGAGATAAAATATAGGCCCTCTGTACCAGACAATGTCAAACATTGGAAGGTATTCGAGGATGGTCTGGAAATCGAGAAGTTTCTCCAATCTGTTGATGAGTTTTCTGCGTTGCACGTTGATCAAGATCCTGATACAGAAGATAACCCTCACCCCGAGGTGTTTTTAAATAAAATTGCTAACCACCAGATTATCCAGCTGCCTAGCAATCACATCCTGAGGGGACTTATTCCTTTAGAAAGATTGTTCGACAAGAATGACGTGGTAGTGAAGGGTAGAGTTTCAGATGAAGGTGCCGACACAACTGAGTGCAACATTGGCACACCAGAGGAGCCTAAGTTTGTCAAGCTGTCAAGCAGTTTGACCACAAAACAGAGGGCCGAATATGCTGAGTTGCTGAAAGAATTTTCTGATGTGTTCGCATGGACTTACGAAGACCTCAAGACATATGACACGTCCATCATTGAACACAAGATCCCACTGAAGGAAGAGGCTAAGACATTTAGGCAGAAGCTAAGACAGATAAATCCCATGTTGCTGCCTGTTATGGAGAAAGAAGTAAAGAAGTTGTTGGAGGCCTAGATCATCGTCCCCCTGAGATATTCCGAATGGGTGGCCAATCTGGTTCCGGTAAGGAATAAAAGTGGAGATATCAGGCTTTGTGTCGAATTCAGGAACCTGAATAGGAGCTCAAAGAAAGACAATTATCCTCTACCCAACATGGAACACATATTACAAGGGGTAACCGGTGCATCTAGGATCTCCATGATCGATGGTTTTTTTGGTTACAATCAGATATCGGTCATGCCTGAGGACAAGGAAAAAATATCCTTCACCACTCCTTGGGGCACATTCATGTATGCCAAAATGCCATTCAGATTGATGAATGTAGGAGCGACCTTTTAGCGAGCCATGGACATAGCCTTCATCGGGGAGAAAGACAAGTTTGTGGTGATATATCTGGATGACATAACAGTCTTCTCAAGGTTAGATAAAGAGCACTGTTGTCACCTGAGAAACGTTTTCTCAAAATGTCGAAGGTTTGGCCTTTTTCTAAACCCCAAGAAGTCTTTATTTTCTATGGAGGAGGGGAAGTTATTAGGCCATATAGTATCAGTAGAAGCAGTGAGGATTGATCCTAGCAGAGTGGAGGCAATTCGGACCCTGTCGCTTCCCAGATCAAAGAAGGAAATTCGGGCCGTTTTGGGAAAGATTAATTTTCTGAGGAGATTCGTTTCAAATTTCGCTGAGCTGGTGAAGCACATCACAGCCATGCTCAATAAGGGAAGGGAAGTGAAATGGACCATTGAACCCAGGAAATCTTTTGACCAAATAAAAAGAGCATTGACTGAGGCACCTGTGTTGATCAGTCCCGACTATTCCAAAGACTTCCTAATCTTCTCTTTCGCTTCTTTTGATACAATAGTAGCGGTCTTGCTGTAGAGAAATGAGGAAGGGCGAGAGATGCCTATCGCCTTCTTCAGCAAGGAATTAAGAGATGTAGAGGTCAGGTATGAAATCATGGAGAAACAGGCCTATGCCTTAGTGAAATATCTCAAGGCTTTCAGAGTCTATGTCTTGCACTCAAAGGTGACCGCTTATGTTCCTTTGACCTCTGTGAAGAACATCTTGGTACATGCCCGACATAGACATGAGGAGAAGTAAATGGATAGCCAAGATCCTGGAGTTTGACTTGGAAATAAGGCCTACCAAATTGATCAAAGGTCAAGGCTTAGCCAATTGCCAAGCTTTGGGGGTGAGTTTCATGAACGAATGCTCAGGATTTCAGCGGGGTCAGTTGTCTGAAATAGACCCACAAAGAGAGCCCCCATTGGCTCGATGTCTTTGGTATAAGGATGTCATATATTTTTTGCAGGAGTTGCGGCCCCAAGATAACCTGCAAAGGAACAAAGCGAGAGCTCTGAAGCTTCGGGCAGTCAGGTACTGCCTTATTGATCAAATTTTATACTGGAAAGACCCCCTGGGGGTGCTTTTAAAATGCATGGATCCATAAGAGGCCGACAGGATCATGGTCGAATTTCACAATGGCCTATGTGGGGGGAACCATTCTTGGAAGACTACGGCCCAAAAAGTTCTCAGAGCCGGGTACTATTGGCCCACCTTTTTCGCTGATGTCCATAGAGGAGTTAGAGCCTGTATCACATGCCAAATATTTTCAGGAAAGCAACAGCTCAAGTCTCTCCCTTTACAGCCTATAGTTGTTTCAGGACCTTTCCAACAATGGGGCCTGGATTTTATTGGAGAAATACACCCTGCTTCCAATGGGCAACATAGATGGATCCTGACTACCATGGCTTTCTTTACTAAGTGGATCGAAGCCATCCCCACCAAGAGGGCTTCCCACAAGGTAATCATTGAATTCCTGGAAGACCTCATCACAAGATTCGGTTGCCCAAGGAAGATTGTTACAGATAATGCAACCTCATTCAAGGCTGAACTGCTGGTTAAGTTCTGTGAGCGATTCAGAATCAAGTTGATTCACTCCACTCCATACTATCCCCAGGGAAATGGTTTAGCATAATCCTCCGATAAAAGTTTCATAAGGATCATCAAAAGATTATTGGAGGACAACAAAAGGGCTTGGAATTCAAAGCTGAAATTCGCTCTATGGGATGATCGAGTGACTACAAAGAGATCTATAGGCACCTCCCCTTTCCAGTTGGTATATGGAGCAGAAGCTGTCTTCCCTTCTCAGCGAGCCATTCTCGTAGCGAAATTCTTCCAGGATTATCAAGAAGAGCCTAATGACATGGTCAGAAGGATTCATCAACTCGTAGAAGTCTAGTAGGTCAGAGAGCAGGCGATGATCAGAGTTCAGGACCATTAGCAGAGGATCAAGCAGGTTTTTGATAAGAAAGCCAACAAGGAGGAGTTCCAAATAGGAGACCTGGTACTGAAATGGGATGCTCCTAAGCAAGATAAGGGCAAACACGGAAAATTTGAAGCCCTGTGGATCAGGCCTTTCAAAATCTATGAAGTCTTCTCAAATAACACATATCGGCTACAAGATTTGGAAGGCGAAGAAGTTTTCAGCAGCCCAGTAAATGGGCATTTTCTTAAAAAATGTTTTGTCTGAGCCTTCAATGGCTCCTATGTTTTGTAAATATTTTCCTTTCTGTTCTTTTCTTTTACTTTTATTGTTTTGTCTTAGTAAATGACTCCATAGCCCAACAACAAGGCACTGGAACTGCAAAATGAGTCCTTAGAGCATCACAGGGACGACTCTATCCCCCATGGAGCCTAATGTTAGCAACATTATTTGTCTTTAGCATAAGGATATTCGGGTCTGTAGGTTGCACGAGAAGTGCCCAAGCACAACACATAGAAGAATTCCTTTCCAGACTTAAATCTAACGAGCGGCCATTTCATTCTTCAGCAGAAAGGATTCAACGACAAGGAAGAACAACGATTGATGGGTAATTGCAGATTAACCGAGTCACGTCAAGTATAGCGCTAAAAGTTTTAAAGAAGTCAACGGTCGAAATCCTTCGGGAGGCACTCGCGAAGTTACGAGGGCCGTTGATCGCAAGCAGTTCAAGCACAGTGTTATTTCATGAGCTCTGGGTTCGTGAGTTCGTAGGGTGGACCATATCCTTTTGGTTGTGCAAGATTCCAAGTTACAAAAGTGTCCGGAGGAGGTCAACCGTCGCTGACCATCGCGTCTCGGGACTTCGTGAAGTGAGACTTCCAAAGTCTGATACTCCAACCCGCGAGGTCACGAGTAGCGAGAGGTGCTAGTACTTGGGCCCTAGCCAATGGTTACATATGGAGAGCGCTGACCAAAAAGGGAGCCCTACCCATATCGTTGTCTCAGGGAGTGGGAGTTGAAGAAGAGGAACCAAGGGTCTTTGATTCGCGAATCGCGAAATGAAAAGCAATTTTATGACGGGCCCACAATGACATCAGGAGAGTTCTGAACCATCAGATCCAGAGGGACGCGTGGCGCTAGATTAAGCCGTCTTGGCGTTTCGCTCATCGCGATTTCAAGAAGAAAGGATTAACTCCTTCCATTCGCGAACGCCGAAAGCGCTTTGGGGATAAGCACATGGTCACAGCTCGTGGTCATTTGGGAAAGAAAAGAGTTGTTCAGGAAGGGCCAAAGGCGTTGTGTATGATTCACAGAAGGAATTGCTGCGACCTCCAAGTGCCATTTGATCCGACCTCGGTCTTGGTTTTCGCTTGGATTAAATGAAGGCGAGAAAGGATGGTTGAAACCTCTCATCCTTCATTAAATGCGAAGAATGGAGAGTCTGGAAAGAGGACTTCTCAAGAGAGTCCTTTGTACCCATTTTTTTAGAGAAGCCATGCTGAGTTCTCGACCAGCCGGAGGAGGTTTGCACACGCTAGCTCAACATTTACTTGCCCGGCTACTCCTCCCCTGCAAAGGCCATGCGGAGTTAAGGAGACGTCTAATGAAGGACTTCCACCCGAAGATTGATTGAAGAGACGCTACGCGTTGGAGGGAGAGCGCACCGATGTCAGGCAAATCTGCCCAAGTATATGTACTCAGCTTTTTCATTTTTTGAAGGTATCGATGGTAGAGCGAAGCTCCCGATTGTAAAGTTTTAGCACAGACTCTAGTTCTCTGGTTATGTATTGGTATGTAAGATTTCTTGTTCAATAATAGACAGTCTTCTCGCTCCATCTGGTTTTCATCTTATGCTAAGAGAGTTCGTCGTCAACTGATTCGAACGAATTATGGCAATTATGTTATGATAAAGGATTTATTTTGGCGTTATTGTTTTCTTTGGTTTTCTGCATTTGAATGTAAGAAGATCTTGTGTTTAGATGCTTTCCTCTATAGTCTATTATAGACCTGATGTTTATGATAGACCCTTGCATCTTTCTGATACAAGTCTTCCACCTACTCACCCTTACTACAACTTACTGTCTGAAGTTTATCTAAGACCTTGTTTGCCCATACATGCCTGGCCTAGTTTCTGAGATAGAGCCGCATCATCTTGAGTTAACCTCCATTTGATCACCCCATTAAACAAATCGTGACATAAACTGATGGGCGTTGGGCTCTGCTCCTGCTACAATCCAGGGGTGAATTCCGACGCTAACACATGCTTACATAGATTTTCAAAGGTTATAGTTTTCTTGTGAGAAAGAAACCAACTAAAAAAATTTATTTTTAGGAGACTATCATTGTTCCATACAGTCTCCCATAGACCAAAGAAAGGAAGGGAGGCTGAATTTTTGAGTAGAGTATGGTACCCCTTGTTCAAAATGTATAAATAACCTTTCCATCCTTGAGAGTCAACACTCCTTTGGTTCTTGGGTGCACATCCATGCAGAGAGAAGAGCAATGATTTATATTGAGGATTTAGTGGAGATAACAAGTAGATAGTTTTCCATCCTGTCCACTCATAAGATGAATCGCTTCAATTGGAAATATCAAACAAAGTGGAAATTCCCTTATTACTCATCCATAACCATAGGGGAATCAAGTCCCGATGCTTAGCAAGATAATCATTGGACATAATTGTATCTTCCCATATATGCATCCACCTGCCATTACTATGGATCCAAGACAAAAACTCACAAAATGGGGATTTAGAAGCAAGTAATAATATGAAGATGGGAGAACCCTTATTTATTTTAGGGGGATTGTCTAAACATATTTTCTTTGGTTTAGTAAAATATTTATTCATTAATTTTTTTCCCACAAAGTTGTGTGTCCAGTAATGAGCCTCCATAATAGTTTCACCCCCATCACCGTGTTCATTAGCTCTGGATTCCTTATACCCAAACCACCTCTATTTTTTGGATTAATGACCTAAGCCC
>JASDQU010192318.1:0-20010 GCA_032191745.1 Picea mariana | reverse complement strand
TTACGTATTCCCATTGTCCCAACCCTTTAGCCTTTCCTTGTGCCAAAGGAGATTTAAAGCAAAGTAGTTGAAGGATAGTAGAAGTTTTTCCCATTGTCCCAACCGTTTAGCCTTTCCTTATGCCAAAGAAGATTCAAAGCAAAGCAGTTGAAGGACAGAAGAAGAGGAGCCCAGGATCAGGTTCAAGGAGCGGTGGCTGGTCTTAGCTTTTGTAAGTTGACTCATGTTAAGTAATAAAGAGAATGCTTTTCCCGTCCCAATTCATGAACTGTTTATAGTTTGATTAGTATATGTTTTGATTTCTAACCCATTAGTATATAAGTAGTATGCATACATAGTTGTTTCTTATCTTGAATGCAGGTCAACTTTGGAAGGAGTATTGCGAACAAGTAATCAAGCTCAACAGAGGATTGACATCAAACACCGGGAACGAGGGAAGTTGATCTTTCCATGCATTTACTAAGAAACAAGGATTTAAATCTAGGGATGAAAGTAGAAAGTAATTTCTATTCGGTCATACCTGCATGCAAAGTCTGAACTCTATTTGCTAGTCCGTAGGGTGATTTTCCCCAACAACACAAAGGCCATTGCCTTGGTGTGCTAGCCATAGTGGGAATGTCACTTAGGTTATTATCTTATGATCGTGGTAGGTTGGCTTGTGATGAGACCCCCTATTCTTTTTGAAAAAAATTATTTTATTTTATTTTTATTTATTATTATTATTATTATTTTTAAGTTTTTCCCGAAAAAATACCATTATCTTGGTTTGGTATCCAGATGATGATAATTCCACTCACTAAAATCTAACTTAAGTGAACAAGTCATCTCGTGATGAGACCTCTTGTCCTTTGACAAAAGAAAATGTCAAAGGCCATTGCCCTGGTGTGGTAGCCATAGTGGGAATGTCACTTAGGTTAGTATCCAATGATCATGGTAGGTTGGCTCATGATGAGACCCCCTATTCTCTGTGGGAAAAGAAAGAAGTTTTATTGATTATTATTTATTATTATTATTATTATTATTATTATTATTAAGTGTATGAAGGGAGGCTCATTTACTCCTTAAGAGTAAGGGATGGCGTAAAGAAGTGTAAGGATGCCAAGTAAAAGTGTGTCACAGACTCCTTATTAATTATAAAGGCAAGATATAATTTAAGTGTATTTGTATGTATAAGGGAAAAGAAACGAATTATGGTGGTTATAGGTTATGAACAAGGTTTAAGATATTTTGAAGAAAGTGATCCAAAAAAACAATTTGATAAGGTATGGGAGATAGTCCACAAAATAATGATAGACCGTTAGAAATAATGTTGGTGAAAATTGTTTGGTGAAAGTTGTACCCCAAAAGAAAGGTTTAGAATTTTATCAGCAATGTAGGGAAGGAACGAAAAAATGAACAACAGGTGTGCAAAGGAACAACAAGCACAAAAAAGGAACGACAATTGTTCCATTCAAAGAAACAACAAGCACGCAAAAAGGAACAACAATTGTTTCGTTCAAAGGAACAACAGGTGTGCAAAAGGAACAACAATTGTTCTATTTTTAACCATCTGAATAGGTAATTTTTAGAAACCTGGAAATGTGTTTTGCTTGAATCCAAGGTTGATTAGTCATCAACTAAATTCATTTATGAGTTGGTTTATTTCAAAATTAAGTAGTGGATGGTTTGTTAATGTTATGAATTTCATTATAGTTGCCCAATTGTTGCTGATGAATCTTAACACATTCATTTTTCTGTGAAAGACAGGGTTTGGGTGATGAGGTGAAGCCGGAGTTCAGAACATAAAAGAGTGATAATTGAGTTTATTACAGTTATCCTCCCTAGTTCTGATTTTCTTGAATGACTGTCAAAAATAATAAAAAAACTAAATAATATCTACATATTACAAAATTATATGCAGTATGTATAGTGTCAACAAAATTCGACATTTATGGAGTTGGGGTGGTTGGATTACCTTCCCAGCCAGCCAAAATTTGAATGGTAGGATCCTTACTTACTTCCTGGTAGAAAGATTCTTTTGAGGGCGGTAGACGATAGAGTCGTAGCCGGTGTCCATTGACCCGAAATGGAGATCTGGACCTGTCGATGGTACTTAACGTGACTATGCCATTATCATGGACTTCATTGATTTCATATGGTCCTAGCCACCACGTCTATAATTTTCTTGGAAAATCTTGAAATCTGGAATCATAGAGGAGCGCCCAATCATCTTTTTTAAATGATTTTTTATTGATATGCTTTTCATGCCAGGTCATCCTATGTTGTTGAATAACGGTTGTCTTCTCTACAACAGACAGTTGTGCTTCATCCAATTTGTTGAGTTGTTGAAGGCATTGTTTATGTGCTTTTGTAAGATCCAGTCCGATTTCATGGGCCATCCTTAGAGTCTTGATTTCAAACTCGATTGGGAATATGGGTTCTTTGCCATAGACTAAATGATAAGTAGATTAGCCAGTGGTATTACGCCATATTGTGCGATAATACCATAAGGCATTTGGGAGCTCAGAAGCCCAATTATGTCTGTTTGTTGAGACAGTCTTTGTCAGGATTGCCTCCAAGACTTTATTGGTGCTTTCCACTTGCCCGTTTGCTTGTGGATGGTACAGAGAAGTAATTATGTGTTTGATATGATAATTATCCAGGGTGGTAGTGATTCTATGAGCTGTAAATTGTGACCCCCCATCAATAATTACCTCTCTTGGTATTCCATAGCATACAAATAATTTAAAAGTAAATTTGATGACTACTTCTTTTGTTGCATTTGGTAAGGCTTCTGCCTCTACCCATTTAGTCATGTAGTCCATTGTGACTAGAATATAGGCCTTGTGATTTGACTTTGGATTGAAGGGGCCAACGAAGTCTAGTTCCCATCTCTCAAATGGTTTCACAACTACTTATTCTTTCAAAGGCATTTCATCAGCCTGGCCTGGTTTTCCCATTCGTTGACAAATATCATAGGTCTGGACATATTTCTTCATGTCTCTGAATATTGAGGGCCAATAATAGCCCATCTGCAAAATTTTGTGTCCAGTCCTACGATCTGCAAAATTCCCACCACAGGGATCATCATGTTCGGCCTTTAGTATGTCATAGATTTCATCATCTCGTATGCATCTGCAAATCTGGAGATCAACTCCTATATGGAAGAGATATCTGCTGATCTAGGCGAATTGTGCACTACACTGGATGATCAGTTTTCTTTCACTAGATGAAAGATGTGTCGGTAATCTTCCCGCTGCCAGGTAATTTTCCACATCAGCGTACCAAGGTGGCTTTGTAGTAATGAAAAACAGATGCTCGTCTGGAAATCGATCTTCGACGGTTAAGGATTCGTATGTTTTGGGTATGCGGGATAGGAAGCCTGCGACAAGATTTTCTCTCCCGGGTTGATCTTTGATGGTGATATCAAATTTCTGCAATAGTAACAACCATCGAGTGACCCATCCATTAGTAATTGGTTTATTAGCTAGATATTTGATAGTGGAATGATCAGTATACAAAATGATCGGATAGCCTATTATATAATGACAAAATATATTGATGGCATGTATAACAACTAAAATCTCTTTCTCTATTACTGTATAATTAAGTTCAACTGGATTAAGATTCTTGCTAATAAAATAAAATAAATGGTGTAGGGTTTCTTGTCCTCCTCCTATCCGAGGACAGTGCCTATGGAAATATCTGATGTATCAGTGGAGATGTGAAATGGTATTTTCCAATTTGGCCCCCTTAACACTGGTGTTGTCGAGATCAAATTCTTGAGTCCTTCAAATGCCACATCACACTTGTTAGACCACTGAAATTATACATTACCAGTCAAATCATGTAAAGGTACAGTGGTTCTTTGAAAATTTTCCATAAATCTACGATAGTATTCTGAAGCGCCAAGGAAACTACGTACCTCAGTTTGTGTGTGTGGTGTAGGTAGATTAAGGATTACCTCTATTTTTGTTGGATCTACCCTAATTCCATCTGCAGAGATATAATGCCCTAGTACCACACCTTCTTTCATCATCATGTGACACTTTTCGTGGCTTAAACATAACCTGGTCACAATGCACCGCTCTAGTATTTTCTCCAGGTTATTTAGTGCTTGATCGAAGTCATCACCATAAGGAGTGAAATCATCCATATAGACTTCAAGTCCTTCACTGATCATATCGTTGAATATGCTTAGAATGTCCCTTTGAAAAGTGGTTGGAGCATTACAAAGTCCAAAGGGTAATACTTTGTATGAAAAAGTGCCCCAAGGGCATGTGAATGTAGTTTTATCTTGATCTTCTGGGGCAATCTGAATCTGATTGTACCCACTAAAACCATCTAGGAAAGAAAAGAATTTATTTCCTGTCGAAGTATCTAGGACCTGATCAATGAAAGGCAAAGGGAAGTGGTCTTTTTTAGTGGCTTTGTTAAGTTCCATGTAGTCAACACAGATTCACCATTTCCCATTTTTCTTTGGGATGATCACTGATGGGGAAACCCACTGACTATTTGAGATGGGATATATAAAATCTACGTCCAACATCTTTTGTAATTCTTCTTTAACGATATCCCTGAGGTGAGGATTCAATCTTCTTTGTGGTTGTTGGATAGGCCAGGCATATTTTTCAACATAAATGTGGTGTGTGCAGAGTTGCGGATCAATACCTTTCATATTAGAATATTCCCATGCAAAATCTTGCTGGTATTTGGAGAGGACTTGAGTTATCTTTTTTTGATGTTGTCCATCTAAATTGGCATTGATGTTTAGAGACCTCCCTGGTGCAATCTTGACGGGTTTGTTGTTATCAACGGCTATAGTTGGAATTTGTTCTTCCATTAAATCTTCCAGCAGGTCTCCCTGTGCTTCACAGTCTAGAAAATATTGGAGCATCTGGCAGGACTGGTTGCGGCCCATGGTGGCTGGACTATTGATAAATCCACTGATTACATCATCCTCTAGATGGTTTTTAAGTCCGAGGGCTTCTTCCTGCATAAGAGGGGCTTGTAAATCCCTCTCTCAGTATCGCAATGGTGGCAATTGTGGGTATACAAAAGTTGGACTTGGTTTAGTAGGAGGATATAAAATGAGGTTCTTTGTGATACCCCCTCTAGTGATTTTCATATTACCCGCTCGACATCCTATGCACACATCTGTTGTTGCAAGTCATGGCCTACCCAATATCAATGGATTCCCTTCAAGTCTACTTCTTGGGTTGATGATGAGGAAGTCCGCCGGATATTCCCAAGAGTTGACGAAGATGGCTATATCATGTAATGTGCCAACTGGTCAAACTACCGATCGATCTGCCAACTGCAACATTATTGCGGTGGGTTCGAAGGAGTTAAAACCCAGGGTATTGCAGGTTTCCATAGTCAGGATGTTGATGGCTACTCCCAAATCAACTAGTGTATTGGGAAAAGAACAGCCTTGGATCTGAATTGTCACTATGGGATTCCCCGGATCTGCATATTTGACCGGTTCTTGTCTACCTAAAATTAGATCAGACAAGGCTCCTACCACGCAGACTGTTGATGATGGATTTTTAATTTTTCTGATGGGCTTTCTCCCACATAGCTCCTTGATCATTTTTGTGTAGATTGGGATGTCCTGAAGAGATTACAGGAGTGGAATCTTGATATATAAATTCTTGAGTTCCACTATAATGTCGAAGTTGGGATATACGGTTGGTTTTTCTATCTTCAATCTTTCAGGGAACAGAGGGAAGAGTGTTGCATCCTTATCAGGATCTTGTGATTCAACCGTGTTTCCCCCTGCTCGATTTCTTTTGTTATTACCACAGTCGAAGGTGTTATTGTTGGTTTATTTTTCACTCTCCTTCTCTTGAAAAATGTTATTTTCTTCAGGAGAGATTATTCGTCTTGATCTCAACCATAGTTCACTACACCCTATCGAGTTGGTCTCTCCTTCCCCATTCTCCATAATCTGGACGAGATGATTCGGTCTATTATTTGGATTTGGGTGAGGCTGGGCTGGTAGTTGAGGGCCCAATTGTGATTGCGGATTTTAGGACAATTAGAGTGGTGCTTGTAGTGTAGGCTGAGTTTGATGGGCCATCCCCATGGGTTAGTTGTTTATCCCCATGGGGCACTACCAATTCTAATTCCAATTTGGGTTTTGGGTAGTCATGTTGGGCCACTGTGAAGGGTATATGTTGTTGTTTGAGTTTTTCCAGGATGAGGTGGGATATTGTGAGTTAGGACAAGTGGAAATTGCAGTTGGTTGATTCTGCCAGGTAGGATTTGCAGTGGGCTGGTTTTGCCAAGTGGGATTTGTAGGTGGGTATTGTTGGGGCTTCCAGTTCTAATTAGTAAATAGTTGACCCTGCCATGTGCTACTAGGAGCTTGCTACTGATTATACTGTCTAGAGAAGAAAGAGGAAGGGTCCTGCAATGTATTTGGAGGCCGATTCTACCATTGACGACATTGAGTCGTCAAATATAATGGCTTTGTTTCTTCTTCTACCTCTATAAAGACATATTTTAGTCCAGAAAGTGATGGGAGTTGTTTCATGTCATGATCCTTGGCGCAGATAGCACAAACCTGGACCATGTCCAAAGGGTGATCCCTTGGACCATGTTTTCTTCCGCACCTGTGGAAAAATATGGCCAGTGTTTCTTCTGCTTCTATTTTTTCTGTTTGGCCTACAATACATCCAATTGTGTAGTCAGAGTGCTCAAAATATTTGTTTTGAATTTTTCTAAGATATTACCAACTTCAAATCACATAACACCCCCGCTGGTAATATTGTTATTTCTGGTGAGGGGGATACACATCTTTGATCTGGTCCGTGAGCTTCCTCTTGAGCACCTGATGCACAATAGGATGATGTCATCATAAGTTTCTTGATAAATGTCACCCTTCCCCATTAAATTTAACATTTATACCCATTCATCTTTCATACCCTTAATTAGGGTTGCCTTAAGTACTTCACATGGTAACGTGCCATAGGGTGATGTTTGTAAATTATATTGAAATCTCTCGACATATTCTTCTAATGATTCATTTTATTTTGCAATCATTTGAAAGATTTCATCTTTTAAGTCTCTGGTCCTACAATAATCCTGATATTTTGTCAATAAGTCATGTTTCATCCCATCCCATGAGTCTATAGTTCCTCCCCCTAATCCCATGAACCAGCGTAGATCTTCTCCTTTCAAAGTGGAGGGGAACAATTTTAATTTTTGGGGTTCAGAGGTGTAATCATACCCTCTACATAGGACATCAAATTCAAATAAGAATGAGTCTGGGTCTTCTGAGATTAATCCATGAAAGGTTCGCAAGTTTTGTAGGGGAATTGCCTTCATGGGGGCATTGGCGATTGGATCAACTATCGGATATTCCAAAGTGGAAGTCTAGGGACGTTGTGGATTTGGTTGTGCCATTTGATCAAAAATATGCCAGAAATCTTTAGGGATTTCTTGATCTAGATATTTTATTTGAATTGGTTGGTTACCTGATCCCTTAGGGGATTTGATTACACTCCTTCTATCTGGGATTTCAAGTATGCCTTCTTCCTTCACAAGAGATTCAAGATCGGGTGGTGGGTATGTCTTAGCTATCCCACTGGTTTCTCCTTATCATTCTTCTAGGTTACAAGACTTTCCCTCTTCTAAAGGGTTGAGGGGTGGAATATCTGTGCTCTAGAAGATTCTCTCAGTCCCTTCAGTTTTGCTATGAATCTCAGCATGGGATGCAGTTAGTGAAACTACCACCTGAGGGATTCAGGTATATCCTTTTCTAGATCCAACTGAAGCTTGATATTCTTCCTTTCAGATGATGTCATCTATGAAAGTGCTTCTTCCAGGGAGCACCAAGACCTAGGCTTTGGTAACTTTTGGTGGGGGGTTTGGTTTTTCAAGATCTTTCTTCTTAGTCATACATACTTCACACAAAAAAAAAGAAAATCAAGAAATAAAAACACCTATGCAACCTCTTATTGCGTCAACTAGAGGTAGGCACTGGAATAAGCATCTTACTTATTTCCTGCATAGGTTCTTACCTTCCATCTTCAATACCTCGTCCTCCAGAGGCACAATCTATGCTTCTTTTGACATTCTTCCCCAGCAACGGTGCCAAAATTTTGGCTCTAAAGATCTCTAAAAATAGCCTTAGTTTAACATTAATTTATCAACCCGAGGATTCATCTTTTATCTCAAATAATATCGGCAAATTCTATGCAGATAGCTCGTAGAGGCTAAAGTCGTGTAGTGAAAGAAAATCTGAGTTCATCAACAATCAAGTTCCTCAAACATTCATTAAAGATTCTAAGAATTGAAATCTAAATCTGTGCAATGTAAAGGAACTAATTAATCTATTGAATTCATTTTAAGAGCAGTAATTGAATCTAAATAAAGACTTGTAGAAATGACTATTATTATGAATCCAATTGCTGGAAAGAAAAAAGCGAATTACTCTATCTATGGAAAGAAACAGAGACTGTAATCTAATTGAAAAGAGACAACAATCGTACTTCTATTGAAAGGAACAACAACTATATTCTAATGGGAAGGAACAACAAATGTAAACTAAGTAAAAGGAACAAAAAATGTAAACTAAGTAAAAGGAACAACAAATGTGAACTTATGAGGAACTATCATGCATCAAATCTCAGTAATGGGAATTGGAGCAACAATCATCTAATGCTTAAGGAAATATCTATCTCTTGCAATTGACATAAAATCATCAACACACTGATGCATTCATTTAACTTCTGTAAAAGAGAATTGAATCACAAAACAGAAATTGAACTGATACAATTACAGGTCGAACAGTAGCTCCTTAAGACTGGTCCCTTGGTCCTTAGAAGCACTGCTATTTGAAATTCAGTATATAGAAATGGTAAAACTGCTCAACACTTTTATTAACTTCATAGCTGGTACAACATTTTACAAAAACTGCTAACGCATAACAATTCTAAGTTTTGAGTTCTTGGATGCAATTCTTCTATATCTTTTCAAGATCTATTTACCCCTTATATATTACAATAATCTGGGTAAATTAAGATATCTTGAGGATCAAGATATCCTCAAGATTTCTTTACTATTATAAAGTTACAATATAAGAAACTCGATCATCTTCAAAATTGCCTTGCGCCATAAAGTCTTCAACCTCCAATAGATTGCGTATCTTCAAGGTTTCCTTTGCTATCTTGGGTTTGACAATATTTAACCAATCCTGTAATAAAACCAAACAATTCCAATCATATTTTAGGATCTATGTAATACAGCTTCAACAATAATGCTAAAGAGTATATTATTCATTTTCTATTCTATTTGCTCCTAAATAATCAAAAAGTCAATCAAGATGATATCATGAAATGTGGGAAGAAGGAAGATATTTATACCTTTTTCATAACCTAACATGAAATCACAGAAAAAAACTTCATACAGATCAGTAAACATGTATTTCTGAATATATTTGCGAGGTGTTATTCTAGGGTTTTTGTTGTCTTTCTGTGAAAACTCCAACTCTTTGGTTCTTAACCAGCTTTCGATCTCTTCTTTTGTGGGATTCCACGATCTCAACATCCCCTTCTAGTATCGCATTGCTTTCTTCTTTTCTTCACTCTTATCTTGCTCAACCTATCTCATCTACTCAATCCTCTCATGTTCCTACCAACGGAAATGGAACCACTTGTTGGTTTACTTATTCTATTATTTCTGAGTTTATTGACCCAGGTTTCATGTATGTTCGGGTTTCCAACAAAGCCTCTAAAACTATCGGCCCTCCTGGTAAACTACAAGGCAACACAACACATGGAGTGTACTACGCAGTCTCACTCGATATAGATTTAATGGGTGGATGTAATACTCATGTGTTTACATCCTAGGATTGAGTGCGATATATGAGAATTGTATATTGAACCAATATTATAACTTGTAACCGCGATATACTGTCATTTGTGAATAAGCAGGAAATATAGCAACTCATTCATTAAGAATAACAATAGATACTGAAATACAATAAAGTAATACATGCATTCAATCACATAACACATATGTTACCGTGGTTCACCCCCTCCTAGGCTATGTCCACAAAGATCTGGCTATTGTCTCTTTTATTATAGTATTTTCGCATCTACAACGTTGTGCGCGTTCAATTATTCTCAGTTGGGTAAGATCTATATGTGGTGGACTAGATCACACTAGCCTCCTCAGCCTGTGATATAACCCTCAAGATATTCCCTCCTTCGTCCTCTCTATCTCAACATCTTACCTAAAATAGGTCATACAACAAAATCTTACATATCGATTTGCTACAATAGCTCTCTCTATAATAACAATTTATCTCTAGAAAATATGAACCCCTTCTAATACCTAAGTATCTATATTTACATGTTTCTGGATCTTCAACCTTTACAATACATTACCAAAACCCTAACCCTAACATAGTTAGGTCTTCCCTACATGTGCGCGTGTTGTTCTTCCTTCCAGCTGTCTCTTTACTCTTGCATGCTTTCTTTCCCAAAAATCGTCTTTCTTTCTGCATTGGCCTACCTCCAACAACATTCCAATGCTCCTTAGATATCACAGTCGAGATGTGTCCACATAGATCCATAGATCTATGGCCTCTGTTGCTTTGTAACTTCATCGTTTGGGGAATCCGCTATGTAACTTCCTCTTTTCTCCCGTATTGGTCAACGTTGAGCTAACCACGGTCTAGATCTGATGGTCAAGAGGGATCCTAAAGCATCCTCGAATCGACGAATTGTGTTACTTCAACACTTCGACATTTAGGTAGTTTCACCTACTCATCAATCCCTTTCTCCCGAAGTGGTCAACGTCAGACTGACCACGACTTAGATCTAACGGTTATGGGAGATCCCGAAGCATCCTTGATCCTATAGTTCTCATAACTTCGAGAGTTCAGAGTTCGGGGGTTTCACCCACTTAACACTCCCTTTCTCCTGGAGTGGTCAATGTCATAATGACCTCAACTTAGATCTAACAGTCAGGAAAGAACCCAAGGGTGCTTAGATATATGGTTCACATTAATTCACAACTCCAATATTCTGGGATTTTGGCATTATGACACCTTCGTTCTCCCGAAGTGGTCAATGTTGGACTGACTATGGTGTAGATCCAATGGTCAGGGAGGCTTCTGAATACCCTCAAATCTACGACTCAAATTACTTCATGACCGATAAGTGGGTCAAGGTTTAATGGTAGGACAAGTCCCACGGTCACGATTAGGGAAACCAACAAATTTCATTCAACCTCACTAGTAACTGAACCATCAGGTTACCTTCGGTTGGTTTTGGAGGTTGTAAATTCATAGCACCCCGGAGCTCCAAACTCCTAGATTTCCAAAGACAAAGATAGCTTAGCTCCTTCTAGGCCTAGCGAAGGGTTCCAAGGTCCTGGTCCTATGGACTCTCTGACAATTCTCATGATTTCACTCTCAACACTTAGCCATGATTTGGTTAGAACCATGGACATGATCCCTCGGTCACACATGTGAAGGGTTTGAAGGAGGCACCCTCCTTCCACATAGATCGAACTTAGTGACTTGTGAAGGGTGAATTGAGGGGTCAATATGACCGAAGTGTTCCAGGGAATTCTACCCCGACTCCTATATTACAAAATCATTCCTTGGGAATATTTACCTAAGGGTTCTCCAACAAGTACAAAAATCATAAAATTATTCTTAAATTATTTTAAAGACCCATGTCTAATAGTTCTCCTGCTACTATGCAAGGGAAAACAAAAACCATGTAAATATAAAAGTTTATAGAAGAATAATAATATTTCTAATTATTTATCCAACACTATAAATTTAACCATAAACACATACATTTAACCATCACTTCCATTCCAGTACACATAGTATAAAAATACTTATCAGAAACAAAAAATGTGAACAAACTATTGAGAGGGGTTCATGTTTCCACCCAACCATAGGTACAACCACTCCTGAACATATTTATCATTGGCCACACCCTATCTAGACCATGATGCTCTGAGAGAGACTCATTCTTCTTGTTCGACAACATTCAGGGATGAAGGTTACTCTCGTCCTCCTACGGGAGCTTGGAAAAACTATTTTCTCTCTACCAAGCAAGGGGGTCTAGAACGAGTACTTCCAAAGTCACTCATCTTCTCTATAGCCTCGCTTATCATCTTGGACTAAAAACGCTTCTAATAAATTCTTGCACTGAGAACAAATTTTTTTCTCATTTCTCCTCTGAACCATAGAGATGCAAGTGTTCTTATCTCTTTGGGATATTGGTCTCTCGACTCATCTTCCTCTGCCCACGAATCCCTTCTTTTCTTGCCTTCCTCAGCAAGATTGTGTGGTTCTGAATCCCTACTTCATGGTCATGTCAGGAATTATTTTAGGTGGGTACTCTGCCCATCTCCTCATTAACTCTTGAGGAGGGATTCCCAACTACCATCTTGATTGGTAATTTATTTATGGGTCAGAGGATTGTTCTAGGTCTAAGTAATTTAAATCTAGTAAGATACTGGTCTGGTGGGGGTCATCTCAACCATTGTTGGTTCCCCTCACCATCTCTCTCATAGCATCATGATCTACCTTGGAAAACACCCTTTAGCAGTTATGCAACACTATCCATTTTCAATTAATAACAAAAATACATACATTACCTTTTATAACAAAAAGGTTCATCAAATCCAACATTCACACATATTCAGTCTACCACAGTCTTCTGGAAAGTTATAGTTATACTTACAAGCAGGGGGAAATAGGGTTATTACAATCCCCTCCCACTTAAAGGAACATCATCCTCAATGTTCTACCTACTGATGTTCTCTGTATGTACATAAGTAAAAAAAACAGGTATGCATGTTTCATGGCATCCTCCATTTCCCATGTAGCTTCATCTGGACCAAAGTGTTTCCACTTCACCTTGGCCTATGCAATGGTTATGTTCCTGAGTGGGATTCCCTTCCTATCTATTATTCATTATGGTTCTGGTAGAAATTATCCCTCTGGTTCCACCTGAATCACAGACCAATCAATTATATGATTAGAATCATGTACATACTTATTCAATAACAAAACATGGAAAATAGTACGTTCCTTCACTGTGGGAGGAAATGCTAGCCTGTATGCTGCAGGTCCCACTCTATTCAAAATTTCAAAGGGCCCACAATATTGAGGTGCCAGCTTGGAATAGGCTCCCATTCTCAAGGATATTTTCTTGGGTCTAACTCGGAGATACACATGATCCCTTGCTTTGAACTCTCTAGGAGTCCTTTTTCTATTTTCATAGCTTTTCTGTCTATCCTAAGCTATTTTTAGATTCTATTTTATCTTAACTACTTCTTGTTCCATTTATTTTAGCATATATGGCATGATTTTAATTATGTCTACTAGGTTATCCCACCTGATTGGAATCTTGCATTGTCTACCATAGAGGGCCTCAAAAGGGCTCATCTTCAATGACTCTTGATAGCCATTGTTGTAGGAAAATTCTACCAGTGGTAGGTAGTCTTCCCACTTCTTGGGTTGATGCATCACATGCATCCTTAGCATGTCCTATAACACTTAGTTTACCCTCTTTGTCTATCCATCATTTTGAGAGTGATAGGTTGTACTAAATATCAATTTAGTTTCAAAATCAACAAATAGAGATTTCCAAAAGTTTGAAGTAAATTTTGTATCTCGGTTGGATATGACTTCCTTAGTCATTCCATGCAATCTAAATATTTCCTTCTTGAAAATAATGGAAATATATATTTCCTTGCAAGTTGATTTGATGGGGATAAAGTGAGCAACCTTGCTTAGTTTTTCCACAATTACCATGACAGTATCATTCTGTTTGGTTGATTTTGGTAACCCTCGGATGAAATCCATGGAGATGGATTCCCATTTCCATTATGGGATTGGTAGGGGCTGGAATAGCCCTGATGGATGTTGATGCTCTGCCTTAACCTGCTGAAATTATAGACATTTAGCTAAGTAATAATCTATGTCAGTTTTCAGTCTCAACCAATAGAATAGTTTCCTATTGGTTGTGATCACTTTCTGATAACCAGGATGACCAGTATATGGTATTTTTTGTAGTTCATCCATTTTGAACCTCTTCAAGTCGTCAAAATTTGGAATATACAACCTACCTTTGTAATTTAGCAGGCCATCATTCAGAAACCGATAACCCTCATGCTTTAGCCCTGTGAGATATTTCTCTAAGTATGATTTCACGATATTGAAAAATTCATATGTTTCTTGTGCACTTTTGACTCTCTCCTTGATGTCTGATTCACATGTGCTTACAAATTCCAAGTGAACCACTTTATTACTTTTTCTAAGGGCATAAACCACCCTATTTTGTTTTCCTTTGATATGTTTTATTTCAAAATAAAACCCACTAAGGAGAGCCATCCATCTAGCTTTTCTAGCATTGAGTTTTGGTTGATCAAAAAAATATCTCCACCCGCTATGGTCTGTCATAAGAAAAAATATCCTACCTAGGAGGTAATGCCTCCACATTTTTAAAGCATGTATTATGGAAACCAATTCCAAATCGTGGGTCCCATAATTGATTTCATGCTCATTCAAGTTTTTGGATTCGTAGCAAATCACATGTCCTTCTTACATAAGGACCCATCTGAGCCCTTCCTTGCAGGAATATGTACACACAATGAAGTCCTTGTTTGGGTCTACAATATTCAACATAGGTGCATTGGTTAGAATGTATTTCAGATCTTGTAATTTCTCTTTAAATTTTGATGTCCAAATGAATTTAACTCCCTTTTTCTGAAGGGAGGTGATTGGGAATATTGGAAAATCCATTTATGAACTTTATATAGTATCCTTCTAGGCCCATAAAGAATATGATATCAAATACATATTTTGGGGTAGGCCAATCCATTATGGATTTGATCTTGCCAGGATCAACTACCACTCCTTCTTCAGAAATAACATGGCCTAAGTAATGGACTTGTTTTTGGAAAAAGTCACACTTACTAAACTTAGCATAGAGTTGATGTTCTCTTAGTACTTGAAGCACTAACTTGATATGTTCTTCATGTTCTTCCCTACTCTTATAATATATTGGGATATCATCAATGAAAACCAACACAAATCTATCCAAGAACTTACTGAGTACATTATTCATTAAGCACATAAAAGTGGTTGGTGCATTGGTAAGTCCAAATAGAACCACCACAAATTCATAATGCCCATAACATGTCCTAAAGTTTTTATTGTGGATGTATTCATACTTAATTCAGAATTTATGGTATCTAGACCTCAAGTCAACCTTGGAGAAAATTGTAGCACCCCTTATTTGGTCAAACAAGTCATCGATCCTTGGAAATGAATACTTATTCTTAATGGTCATGTTATTCAGTTGTCTATAGTCTATGCACAACCTGAGTGTGCCATCCTTCTTTTTCAAAAATAAGGTTGGTGGTCCCCATGGAGACACACTAGGTCGAATGTAGCCTTTGTCCAAAATATAGTTTATTTGTAGTTTGATATCAACTAGCTCTAGTGTACTCATTATATAGGGTGTTCTAGACACTGGCACCACTCTTGGTACAAGTTATGTTGAAAAGTCTATATCTCTTCTGGGAGGTAGACCCAGTACCTCTTCTGGAAACACATATTGATGCTCTCTTAATATGGGATGGGCCTCTAGGATTGGTTTATTTTTCTCAACAGAGTTCAACACTTATATTTCATACAAAGGACATCATTTTCTGCAATACTTATTTACTTGAAGGGTTGATATTTGTCTCACTGAGACAGTCTTTTGAATACCTTGGAGGGTTATCTTTATCCCTTCTTCATCTTCACACTCCAAATTTTTATTGTGACTGTCCAACTTGGTTTCATGGGCAGCCAATCAGTCCATGCCAATTAGCAAGTCATAAGATCCTAAAGGAAGCATATTTAAGGTTTTTGGGGTGGGTAATCCATTCATAATGAATCGGCATGCTAGTATGACCTATGTTACCTTTCTTTTAGTTCTAGTGGCTAGTTGTACCAACCATGATTTAGCATGTTTTGCTTGTTGTAATTTACATTTCTCAACAGTTTGAGGGGCAACATAACTCATTTTAGAACCAGGGTCAATTAAAATGGAAACTAGATGGTTGGAAATCATACCTTCCATCTCCACCAGTGAATCTTGGTGGTCAACTTGTCTATTATCGAAGGCTACATAAATTTGTGGCATGCACCTAGCCACATCATTGACTATGGTAGCTTCCCGGATGTTGTATACCCTCCTATTGTTATATTTCCTATGTGTAAATTTCCTTAGCAAATGTTCTTCTCCAAAACCCAAACATTTCATGGGTTCTCTCTTTGTGTTATCAGTCTTACCTGAGGCTACTCCAAAAAGTTTATTTCCACTCTGAGATGGAAAAATTTTCTGATATACACTTTTAGTAGGAAGGCTCACCTTAGAAATGTTCCCATGGTTCTTAAATATTCAGGGTTTAAACCCCTTCTTCTTGAATCCTAAATTACTTTTCTTATTCCAGTCCTCATGAGGTTCTGTCTTATTATTGAATTTCTCATAGAAATACCTTGCCTTCTGAATAGTATATTCTAAGGTCTTGGGTTCATCAAATTCAATTTTGTCCCAGAAGGACTAAGACAGTCCACTAATGAATCGTTGCATATTTACCTTTTTATCCTTTATGTATGGCACATACCTTATCAGCTCAATAAATTTGTTGATATATTCATCTATTGTGAGTTGTCCCAACTTGAGTTCATAGAACTCCTTGGTCTTCCCATCAAAGTATTTTTCTAACAGATACTTCTTCTTGAATTATTTCTCAAATTGTCTCCATGAAAAGTCCTTGTCATGGATTCCCTTCACATTCCTAAGGTCCTCCCACCAAATGGAGGCCTTTCTATTCAGGTTGAAAATGGCTATTCCAGCCTTTAAATTTTCAGAGTAGTCATGGAATTTGAAGTACCTCTTCAAGCCTAGTAGCCAAACTTCTTTTTCTTCCCACTTTTTAATTTATCCATCGAAAGTGGGTGGTTTGGATTTCTTAAACTTTTCAGGGTCATGGCTCTTGGAATGTTTCCTCTTCTTTCTTATCCTCTAGGAATGTGAACTAGTTTTTCTATTAGAATATCCCTTGGAGTTGTCAGTTTCCTCACCACAGGATTATTCTGTTGAGTGTCTATTGGTTCCATGTTGGGCCTTCTTTGAGGTTCTCCTCCTTGTGTGGCCACTTTCAAGGCCATGCTTTTGTATCTCAGGTGAAATTTGGGTCTTCTTAGTATGATGTATGTTCACATGACTGGCTACTAGTCCATGTTGTAGTTCCTTTGTATATCTGATAAAATTTGCAGTAGGATTGTGTTAATTTTAGTTTGCTTTTCCTACTCTTTTATCTGACTTTCATTGTCATCCTTACAACTCTGTAATTATTCCATGAGGCTTCTCACAGTTTCATCCAAATTAGGAGGGGTTTCCACCACCCTCCTCTCATCAGAGTCTTCCTCTCTATTGTGGGAGATTTCCCCCAACTCATGGTGGGTCACCATACTTTATGTTGCAATTTTCCTAATGTCCACTGACTGCTTGAGTTTTGATAAAACATTTTTTTGTTATTTAATTATTTACTAGTTTATGAACAAGACACAGTTCAGATTATCAAAACATATAACCATAACAAAAAGTTTCATTCCTCTTTTCAGCAATGGTTTAGATAAGTTTTTTATTAATGGGGTAAGATAGGGTGTTAATCCATTAAAATTTTTATAATAATATTTTTATGTGACTCATTCATGAGCCCAAGCATGCCAAGTGTTGTTACCTACTCTGATACCAATTTATAACACACCCAACCCCTAAGTAACCGTTTTAGAGATGGGGCATAAAAATTTCTCTTTCCTTAATCATATCCAATCCTTTCCCCTAGATATTTGTCCTCTTCTTCTCATTAAGAGCTATCTAACAATTGCAACCCTACTCAAATCCTAGCTCTATATTGGGAGATATGCCCTTCCAAAGCTCTTCAAGCATTATTAGTCAAGGGCCACATGGCACCCACGTAGCTTTGTCTCAATCACACCATCACAAGTTCCCTTAAGTCCTAGAGATTCCCCAATGTTCCTGCATATATGGTGGAATTCCATCCACCGCCAAATCCAACGATGGAACTTCATCCTTGTTTAACACATAAGCTTAAGGGAAATTCAACGTTTTGCACTTCAACGTTGAATGCCCCTTTTTATTTCTATGCGCATATCCTCTGGAGTCCCAAAATACCCAACTCCCTAAGGACCCAGAAATATTTCCACGTGGCTTCGACCTTTGTCCCTTTCGGATTATCTAAGATACTACACCCCAAACCTATGGAGTTTTGAAGTCCCGGACTTTCGAAGGGTCCACCCTTACACTTGATGGCATATTAAATGTAGAGGAAAGGATAAGTGGGTCTTGAGTAATCCACCTCTAATAGGCCAAGAGAATATGTGCCAAGGGGGTGACAAAAGGAAAGACATAGATGACGTGTGGCCCCATCAGTGGGTGACACGTGTCATGTTCTAATGGGCACATAGGGTCTGCGAAAAGAACGAATCAAGGTGACACGTGGCACATCGAACATGGGTCCACGTCACCCTATATGATGTCAGCATGCCACATCACTCCATATTGACAGCCTTCCAACACCCCTTATATCTCATGGTCGAGATGTGTCCACGTAGATCCATAGCTTTACGACCTCTGTTACTTCGTAACTTCGGAGTTCAGGGAAACCTTTGTGTAACTTCCTCTTTTCTCCCAGAGTGGTAAACATCGGGATGACCACAGTATAGATCTAATGATCAAAAGGGATCCTAAAGCATCCACAGATCGACGATTCATGTTACTTCGTGACTTCAGAGTTCAAGGGGTTTCACCCGCTCATAACTCCTTTTCTCCTAGAGTGTCCAACATCAGAATGATCATGAATTAGATCTAACAGTCATGGGAGATCCCGAAGCATGTTGGGATATACGGTTCTTGTCACTTCACGAGTTTAAATTTCAGGGGTTTCACCCACTTAACGTTGTCTTTCTCCCAGAGTGGTAAACGTCGGACTGACCACGACTTAGATCTAACAGTCAGGAAAGACCCCAAGGGTCCTCATATCTATGGCTCACATTAATTCACAACTCTGACATTCGGGGGTTTTTGTGTTATGACACCTATATTCTCCTGAAGTGATCAACGCCAAACTGACCACAACGTAGATCCAATGGTCAGGGAGGCTCTCGAATACCCTCAGATATACAACTCGCATTACTTCACAACAAATAAGTGGGTTAGGGTTTAGCAGTGGGATAGGTCTGAGGGTCATGGTTAGGTAAACCATCAGATGTCGGTCAACTTCGCCCGTAACTAAACCAGCAGGTTTCCTTCAGTTGGTTTTGGAGGTTGTAAAGTCATAGCACCCCAGAGCTCCGAACTCCTGAAGTTCTGAAGTCAAAGATAGCTTAGCTCCTTTCAAGCCCAGCGAAGGTTCCAAGGTACTATTCCTATGGATTCTCTGACAAANATCTCAGGGCTGCATGCTCAACACTTTTCCTCCATTTTGTTAGAATCGTGGACATTAGCCTTTAGTCACTGTTGGCACAGGGGCAGACCCAGGGTTCACTCCAAGAGCGCACCAACAAGCCCTAGCTACTCGCCCTTCTGGCAACACCTACAAAGAAGATGTAGTCTCACTCGAAGCAACTAAGAGGGGGGTTGCAAGACAGAGATGTCTACAACCAGGGGAATATCAAGTGGAACTAATACAATAATACTGCAACATTCATATACCTCTTATCATATAGATCTACTCTGTGCAACTATAAATCTGATCTAACACAATAATGCAAATAACAGTATAACAATGATGGAGATCCAAGAATCAATCACACATACGACACAAAATATACGTGGTTCACCCTCTCTCTAGGGCTACATCCACATAACTGTGCTTATCATATATTATGATAAAGCTTACAGTTCTGATCTGCACTCTTAGTCAGCAGATCTTCTCTCTTCTTCTCTCTTTCTCCCACCTTCCTACGCA